>JAPYZF010000530.1:0-41309 GCA_030523045.1 Meteorus cinctellus | reverse complement strand
TAAAAGGTTTTATTTTCTTCGAAATCAAAAAAAAAAAAAAAAAAACACCAAAAATGGGCCCAGCCATCCCCCCCCCCCCCCCCCCCCCCTCAATGAAATAGCGAAACCTTATATCTAAGCAGTTGGATACACGTACAAAATTGATATAGTCCGAGTTCAGAGACGAAAATTTAACTGCGGAAAGTCAACCAATTATGTATTATTCAACAGAACATATACATCCTTTTTTAGTTCTTTATAGATTTGTTTTGGATGTATAAGTTTCCATCCAATACAATTTTCTTGTATGCCGGAATGGACGTTTTTCTTTTTCCTTATGGTGTTTAATATTCTCGAGGCAAGTCCACTGACAGGGTAGGCAGACTGGCGATAATTAGAGCTATAAATCCTTATTTGATTTGGTTTCATTATGACCAAAGATTAGTAGAACTGATATACAGATGCTTCAAAAATACATATCCCCCCTGAGGACAACGTGGTCATCGCGGCCCGCTCATTGGTGAACTAATGATGCAATCAAAAATTCTATTTGTATCAGTTGGAAGGACTATAATACTTTGAATTGATAATTACCCGTATGGGGATAACCGTGGATTTATATTGTATTCACATAATTTGACTGATATTAATTATCTTCGACAGATTAACAAATTGCTGATCATCATCATATATTATAATTATGGAAGTTTTCCAAGTTGTCCGAAGAAACTCTGACAAAAACTAAATTCCGCGCAAGAGGATTTCATAGGGAAATATAGGATGGAGAATTATTTGGAGCGTTGAATAATTATCCGTGCAATCCACAATGGATGTGCAAACATTGAAAAATCACGTTCTCAGTTTAGAACGCGAAAACATTGCATACATATCTCGACCAAGATACAAAATGTGACCTCGGATCAAAACCGTTCTAGAAACGACTACAATAATGATATTGTACCGGAATTACAATGGTGGTGCAACAAATTTCAACGGGTTGTATGGTGATTTTCCCCTCCGCAATTAGATTTCACGATTAACGCAGCTCAATGGCTCCACCAAGAATAAACAGAGAGCGCATCACTATGCAGTGCTTATTCAGAAAGGGAATTTTGATTTTTTTACCAAACTATAGCAATATGCATTCTAGCCTTTCTTCGGGTACAATAAAAATAATGTTTGTCACGTTTGCGTAGTATGAAAACAAAATCATTATCTTTTATCAGTTACATTCCCCCATCAACTTTGAAATTTGAATCCAAACGGACATCATTTATTCTCTCATTCAATCACCACATACGAGTTTGCCGCGTTTTCGGCAATTGTGAATCTTTTTTGGTTGTTACTTACAGACACATAACTTCGCCCTCTTTTCATGTACTGAATGCTAGGAAATTTAGTATGAAACAGTCTAGACAACTGGCAACGGGCGCAGGCTCATGCATTTATAATTCCAAAATCGACACTGCGAATCCATTGGGGTCACCAATGATTTTAAGATCATAATTAGTGGTTAATTCCAAACAGTACAATGACATTGGCGGTTGACACCGTGAATATAGGTATCACGCCAATCGTATTCTTCATCATTGATCGCGTATAAAATTTATTTGAGTGAAACAATCCCACAATTTTTTTTTTTTACCATATATATAGTATATTGATGAATGCAAACGAAATAACGTTACCAAATGAAAACTACTAAAACAAGCAAACATTTAGAATGATTAATTTGAATATTAAAATGTAAGATTCATTGATATTACTCTTCGAATATCACCCATGCTATAGCTCCAAATATCACTACCTATTTTATTCTTCGTCCACATAAGTGACTAATCGTAAATTTACAGTTTACGGCAAGACCTTGGAACATGATTTGAAGGGCGACACGTCCGGTCATTTCAAGAGACTTTTAGTCTCTCTCGTGCAAGCTAATCGAGATGAAAACCAGGGCGTAGATCATGTCAAAGCACAATCTGATGCTCAAGCATTGTGGGATGCAGGTAATTGTTGGTTGTTTATTTCATCAATGGAGTAAATAACAACTCACAATGAATATATCTCAACGAAGACTCAATTAAAATTGACTTGGGTTCATTCGACAATAGGTGAAGAAAATTGGGGCACGGAGGAATCACAATTCAATGCAATATTAGTGAGTCGGAGTTATCAACAATTGCGTCAAACATTTTTGGAATATGAGAAAGTTTCTGGGCATGACATTGAGGTGGCGATTAAAAAAGAATTCTCTGGGGATGTAGAGAAAGGACTGCTTGGGATAGGTTCGACAACTATCTAATGCAATTCATCAAAATATCAACTGCTCTTCCTCTAGTTAATATTACAAGATTTGTTTAACGATCATTTTTCTTTATGTTTAGTTAAATGTGTGAAATCTAAGGTTGGATTTTTCGCTGAAAGATTGCATGCAGCAATGCGCGGGATTGGAACAAAGGATCGTACTTTAATTCGAATCATCGTGTCCAGGAGCGAAATAGATCTTGGTGATATCAAGAAGGCTTTTGAGGACCGTCAAGGGAAGTCGCTGGAAAGTTGGATTGCTGTGAGTTATCTTGTTATTATTTAATCAACAATTTTCTATCTATCCGAGAGTCGATCTGGAACGTACAATTCGAATATATCCACATGAATATGCATCTGTGTGCTCGTAACGACATTGACATTTTGATGATGAAGATGAACATAAAACAAGAATTCTCTTCGAATTCCGGTATCAGAGTGAAAATTTTTTGTTGCAGGACGACACTTCAGGCGATTACAAAAAGGCTTTGCTGTCACTTGTTTCCACATGAAACCACAGAATAATAACATTTGCAATTTTGAACAGAAATAATATTAATAAAAATTTGGGGGAAGAATTATCGAATGTGCACCGAACTAATTCACATATACTGCACTTTGAACATCTTTTACAGAAGTGGAACATGGAAAGGAACAATCATTCCATAAATACAAACGTCTCTTTCTTATTTTGCTCCTTTCCATGTATGCAATCACCGTTACTGGCTTGAGAAAAAAAAAACAATATTAGATTAGAGTTCTACTGATTATTTGTTGGATTTTCGATGAACGCACATGCCATTTTAAAGATCTATATTTCGCAGTATATTGTATATATGAGATTATTTTTTCAGCCGATACCCTATATAAAAATACAACGAATGATATTCATAGTTTATACTCATAAAAAAATACATATATCGCATGTTACTGAACAAAAAAGAATGTGAACTGTTGGCGGAACTTTATTTGGAACATTACATTGAATCTCATCCAAATGATAGCATCGTTATAATTCGCATGAACAGAAATGCATATTTGATTTTCCACCCATCTATTGTTCTGCAATTTATACAAAAATCGTTGATTTTTGTCGAATCCTGCATCAATTACTATTTCTTTCCACTCGAATTCCCTCTTTAGCGATCTACAACATTTATAGTGATAAATTATTCTCTCCAACTCGAAAAAAAATAATCATTATATGCATAATTTCACCACTTACTTCAAATAGAATCGCCGCTTGGGGCATAGTGGGAGATTTCCGAAGTCTTGCAGCGAACTTCGAATTGCTCATTCGTGTCAACATTAATCCCCTATCACAGCGCGATGCTATCGCTTGTCCTCCGGCGCTCTCAAAGAAAATTTCGCCCTTGCTGTCCACTTGAGTGATAAGTTCGTTTACGATTACAACCTACAATGAAATGATCCACAAACATGATAAGACCGTCGAATTCTCGACGCGTGAAGAACACGGAGAATCATAAAAATCTAATAATTCAGATCTCAACGGTAAGCCTTAATACTTTTCATATGAAATCGTGGGTATTTAGTACTTGAAGCAAAAATGAAATATCAAGTGCCTCTATCATTTCCTCCTGGAAAGTTCCGAAGGAAAAGTATATCGATAATTGTAATCGAAACTCATTCGTATAGCTCACACGAAATTCATTTCAATATAGAGGACAATTCGAATATTATTTTCACAGTATTTTCCTTGATAAATTCCATGAAATCGTAATTCATGAAATCGGATAGATTCCTTCACAAGTATTGTGAAGGTTGTGAGCTAATCATCTTCGCAAGTATCGATTCGTTTGAATATTTGTGTTTGATTGTACACTCTATTATATCTTATGTCGTCCCTTTTTGCATCATGCAAGCACTCTTGCCCTCTCGCACGGTGAAAAAATGAGAAGGCAATTTTTCGTTGTATGAATGACTATGTGAGTGATTGTATCCTATATTGCATTTTCTTTTTTTCCAGAAAATAGAAATAGAATAAAATTATCATTACTGCAATATTATGTTCTGATGCCAATTTTTGTAGTTCATCCAGGATTTGTTGGTAATACAATACTTTTTGTGACGGGATATTCATCGGTGCCATCGGGAATGCGAAGCTGTCTATGATAATCAATCGGATCTAGGGAAGAAATAGTAGACACCAAATACTCAAGAACAATATGTATATGTATACATGGGAACACACATTGGAGTTACATTTTTGAGTGATGTAAAAAAGTTACTCACTGGCGAATAATTCAGTGACGATTGTATATACTTTCTCAATCTGGTCATTAACAGAAATAGTTTTTCCAAAGTCGCTATCGGAACAATAGTGATGTTTTCGGCCAACGCGTTGCGATCGAGATCCATACGCGGATATAATTTTTGACACCCTGTAATTAAATCTTTGGCCATAATAATAGGCAGTTAGTTTTCATTGAGTTACATGTTAGATTCACGTGACATGTGGAAAGTTCGAGTGATGGTTCAAAACATGTTTATGTGGTGCCACAAAATTGTAACATCTTCTTGTTTCCATTTTTCCACACCGTTTACATCATGTTAAATAATGTATAAAATTTATTATTGGAAATAGAAATTGAGGATAGTGATGCTCGAAAGAAGAGACGACTTTGAAGTTAAAGAATTATCATTTGTGCGGATGCATAAGTTTAGCCATACTTTTATGAAGAGGAGCTCTACGATAATTGTTACCAATGATATGACGATACATTTATCATCGATGTTGGGAAAACTTGTGAAAAAATATTGATAGTGAAGGATGGTACATCATTTTATTTATATACTCTTGCATTCAACTAATAGGTTTGTGACAACATTGGTACGGGCAATTAAAATTTTCAGAAGTATTGCCACAATAAAATATCCATTGAGGAAGTATACAGTTGATCAGTTGATGATAAGTCGAACACAAACAAGTGACAATTTGGTATGGTTGAAGTCACATTAGAATATCCATACGAATGGAATGCATATGCAGCTCATCGATCCTTCTAACATTTGTCATATCCAAACAAACATATTAATTTAATGGAGAACTCGATGATATTATACACACACGAATACGCAAAATATCAAATAAAAGAGTATTAGGCATCACGAAGCAATGTGTAAGGATTCGATGGATCGCAGAAGTCATTTTTTTCCGCAATTTGACATTGTGCAACAATTGTAACCTCATCCTTTTCATTTGAAACCTCATTTCGCCGACGTCTGTGCCGCTTCCTCTTCACTCTATTCAATCCCACGTCAAACACCATATCTTCCGCGGCGTCGGAAACTTTCTGATTTAATGCCATAAAAACTTTCAGCAACCCTGGTGAGTGTTTCAATTTCGTGGTGATATATGTGTGAGGATCAATTCTTGTAGAAAAATTACTGTACAAATTATACAGTAACGTACCGTTAAGGAATTCATTAGGTGATGGTTGTGCGTAAATATGACCTAAAAGTGCATTCATATGCATTGCATGCCTAAAACAACTCTGAAATTGTGCGTATATATGAACAATTTCGATAGAGAATCGTTTAGGCATTTTTCGTAATTTCTTATCTGTTTCGATATGGTCCAGAAAAAATGGTAGTGCACCAGTACAATCTTCCTCCGTTACTGCATTGACCAGATCCGTTATGACAGCTGCATTATCATCACTAACAGTTTTTGTGGTCATTTGTTCTTTCGATCCTTCAACAAGCTTGTCGGAAGATTTTTTCCCGAACATTCTATTCATTCTATTCGAGCCAGTAGTACGGTCAATAATGCCAATGAGCATACTCATGAGCAGAGCATCTAAATGAACCTTTGTTCGTTTCATACCGTCACAGTTACGCAACCAAAATAAGACAGCGGCTACATATAACTGCCATGAGGGTGGCAATTCCTCTAATTTATCATCTACACGAATCCCCAATGTATCATCAATGATTTTTTTCCGTTGGACTTTGCTAGAGTGCCTTATATTTTCGAATGTGATGGGTGACAACGGTACCGTCAAGTATTCACGATGTAATCTGAATCCTTTTCGGATTAATAACTGAACAGTAGTATCTCCTCCTGAATCTTTTGTTGTCGTGAGTAGACTACAAATTGATGTAATAATTGGAAGACTGATTCTTTGAGCAGAAGGGCTCTGATAATCTTCTATCTGTACAGGTACTAAGTAAATTCGATGAGTAAGAATGTTGATGAAGTAAACAGGAAACTTGCCCGCCAAATGGTCATTGATAAACCACTGTGGCACAGACGCGGCAAATACATCGTCATTCCATTCCTCATTAGCTATGTTATCACCCAGTTCGTCGTCACTGTTCTCATCATTCTGATCACGAGAAGAAAAGTTCCCGTTGCTACTATCTTCAATTTCGATATTATGGAGAGAATTATGATCTTCAAACACTTCAAGACTACCCAAAAATTTGTATGGTTTCGAATCATTCTGCACGTTTAAAACAGTTGTTTCAGCAATATCCAATGGACGAATCATATAGGTAGACACTTTCGAATATCCGTTGACAATCGTTTCAATGGATCGTAGAATATCTTTTCTCTTCTCAAGAGGCAATCGTTTGAGAATAGCAACAATTGCAGAATTCAATGAGTAATCTTTAAGCCAATCCAGCACGATTTCTATTCGTCGCTGTTGTTCATTTTGATTTTTTGTTCCCCTTATTCGCAAGCGATTGTGAAAGTCGCTGAATGTGCTTCTGTCTATATAATCATTGCCCAATAAAATTGAAGCTAATGGTAGAACTGTCATATCCATTCCTCTGAATCTGGTTAAAAGAGTATTCGGTCGATAAATGCGACATCTTTTAACATAACCTTTTTCACGTTTCACAATATATGGATCTAGAGTGTTGAATGGTATATAATCCACTCCATATATGAAAAAGTCCGAATCGTAACTCAACACAGGGACATTCAATAATTTACTGATCGACGCAATGCTATCATCCGCTTCAAATGTACTCATAGCATATTTAATCTTCAGTTTATTCATAACATCAATGAATACTTCAGGTAGGAGAAGTGGAAAGAATGGTTGTGTTCTATTACCCGTACCATAGTCCCCAGCTATTTTGATCCGTTGTTTAGCTCGTTTAATCAACGTTACTTTTTTTTTTCTTTCCCATCCGCCATCTAATATTACCAATGGGATCACGCCACATTTCAGAAAATCTTTGAAAAATCGGACAACGCAGAAGGCAAATTGGTCATAATCACCACCAAATGCGTGGTTACACGATGCCACATTACAATACAATTGTGAACTTAAACTCCAACCGTCAATAACCAGAATTGTATTGTGTAGCTCGAAAGGCTTCAAATAGTAATCTGCCCTATTTTCAATGTACGTTGTTAAACCTGGAATACCCATCTTTTTTCTTTTCCGCAATTTAACATGATTAAGTGAATCGTGTGTCACTTTTATTTTTATTTTTCAATGATCCAACTAGTATATCTGAATTTCTCAGGCCGGTCAAAGTGCTCGCACATAACAACTACACCATGCGCCAATGCAATATTGCTTGTATGCCTCTTTTTTGTTCTTCCAAAGGCACTGACGATTTCTGGCGATTGCTGTGGAATGTTGACGAGCACCACACGTGGCGATGTTTATTTCACTACGGGTACTCCCCACTTGGGAAATCATTGGGAACTATGGCAGAAAAATGTACATATTAATCTCCATTCGTCTAGAAATGTACTTATCTTTTCGAAATATTCACACTCTATTGACACAAATTAACATGCGATATTTTTTTCAATCTTTTTCTTTTCCATAAATCATAACTAGCTTATTTTTGGAATAAGCGTTGAACTGGTCCGCACATCGAATGACGCGGAATAGTGGGCGCCATCTGCGCATGCGTGAGCAGTTCAGTTGATCACCGTTTACATCATTTCAAACTAGGCCATGTTCAGTGTTGGAAAACGTGTCAAGAATTATTTTTGTATAACGTGTATACGCGCGGAGAATTCAATAGTCAGTTAACGATATTTTTCACAAAACTAACAAGTTATTTGAGGAGGTATAAGACTTCCGCGAAATGATGTAAAAATCACGAAATTTTCAGATCTGAAAGAGATAAGTAAAGCATATACCTTCCTCCAAATATCCGTAGAGCTTTCCCCATTCATCCATACTTTGAAATTTATCTCGACTAACTGAACGAGATAATGACAGCATCGACAGAAGTATGCTTGGCACAACACTCCTAGAGTCTTCACTCATTTAATTTGATGGCTTCAGTGCAGATATTCTTTGCAATTCAATATTGTAAAAATTTTCGATTTCGGAATGTCCAGCCACGAGAAACTAATTACGTCCTTTGAAGAAATCATTTCTCAAATTAGTATTGCTTCAGATTTCTGGTATCTGTGAATATATTGCAAATTTTGATCCCCCATATATATTTTCAGGAAGAAAAAACATTTGTTCATTCTTGTATCGAAGTTTCATTGATGTAATCTCTATTCATACACGTTTTTAATAAATCAAGATAGATTATCATGACTTCATCATAAATTTCAATAATCATTGGCTTGTCGGATTGAAATAGTTTCTTGGGTTTAGTAAATTTAGGTAAAATCCACTCAAGGAATAATGAATGTAAATTGATTAAAGGACCTGAGAGAGCACTTAGGGTATTAACTATAGATCGTAACTTCGCTGTGAAATTTTACTTGTTTAAAATATTGTTCTCGAGGAGTTCACTGCTATACGAAACATCAGAAGTTAATGATAACCAATGAGTTTGTGATGGGTGTAATATTTTATGAGATTCAAGGTTCAGAACATTTTGAAATCATTTGAAGTGAAACTGTCTCCACGAATTGGATTTAAAATAATTATGAACATTACGTGCTAAATCATCACATGTACAGAGAAGTTGTTTACAAGCTTTACTCGCACATACATGCATTGAATGACAAATATATTTCATGATAGAAATATCAGCGGACTTGTCGCGAAATCTGGTAGCTACTGAATTATTAAGTTTTATCATTAAGTTGCAGCCATCAGAAACCGACCTAATTACATCTGTTAAACTTATATTATATTTTCCGAATTATTTTTCAACACGACCAGATATGTGCTCGGCTATAGCTGCTTTGGCATGGGTTTGTTGACTGGAAAATGAAGTAGCAGAAGGATATAAATTCTATTCGTTTGGTTCAATGTTTGGCTCTGTTTTGGAAATCTGAAGAAGTTTCCAAAATCCACTAACTAATTTCCCTTCATCAGACTCATAAAAACTATTGGAAGATATGATTTATTTGAAAAGCAGAGAAGAGAAGAGAAGTAAGAAGAGAAGGAAGGTAAAAAGAACCACCTCACTTCAAAGCAGCGCATGTACCGCGAATATATCAGTTGATTCATCAATCAAAACGCTAAACATCAAATTATTCAACTTTTTACACACATTGATAAGCAGTAACTTTTCCGATGATGACCTCAGCTTCAGTTAGATCAATCAGATAGTTCATGACGCTAAATGATAACAAGTCATGTCCAACAATAAAAGCACAAGTTTTTATTCCTGCGCCCTTGACCAGTGAGCTTTTTCAAGTCTCTTTTCACATTCATCAATGAATTGTTTAATTAGCTTTTGACTTTCAGAAAAAAACGGACTTCATTTTTTTCGTGGGGCCAAGAGATTTTGCATGTGTATCAATAACCTCGATGTCAGCTCTCATAGATTGAGTGTCTAAGAATTATATTCTACACACTTTCTGCGATAGGAGAAAAAATCTTTCTAGTTATAAGTGAAAATGTTGGACGAGGAGAAAATTTGACTAGCTCAAACTATCTGAAGTCCGCACTTCTCTGTGCAATTAAGAACAAAACTTTTGAATTTACTTGTAAAATACCGTAGATCTGTTAAGAACGATTGAGACCATTCTAAATTGTTTGTCATTCTAATCATTTCATCGGCTTCATATGCCCTCAAGGTCTAATGTCAGAGGGTCACTAGTGCTTGGCTTGTTTTGAGAATTCCAAATCTCAGTTTTGTATTTCCCATTATTGTGTGAAAACATCTTTATTTCTGTTTCATTTGTATTCATTTTCGTTTCTTATTTGGGATAATATAGCTCCAATGTGTCAATATGTAATCGTATATTTTCTTAAAGATACGAATTTGCTCCGAGATTTCAAATAAATCGCAATTTTGTTTGTTAATAACGCGGTGTTACTTTCCTAATCTCAAATGTCGTTGATGTGTAAAGTTGGCCCCAATATCAATCGCTGCGAAACATTTGCGACAATATTTTCTGCTCAACTTAATTTTCTTCAGATGTACATGAAGAAGGCGCTGTTTTCAAGTTAAACAGTTGTGATTTTGGTAATATCAAGTGGAACTTCCGAATTGTCTTTCTGTATGTTATTGCCTTTACCACACTGGCTCCAAACATTTTTTTGATCTCTTGCAGTACTAGTTGCAATGTTTCGATGTTATTGAATTGAGTTGAATAACAATCTGCTCCGTTAGCCTCAAGAGCTGTTTGAACGGGTTGTATATACGCCGAAATCTGAATTTTTTTGAGTGATTTGATTTCGGTGGTCTCTTCTTAATCATATAATGACACACCGTGCTTATGGTTGAGATGGGACTGATCCTAGGTATCGATACCTAAATATTTTTATGCACTACTGAAAAATATTGGCTGTTTATTTGCATGAGTATCGCTGATACTCTGAGGGTGCACGTTCCATTCTATCCCATTGTTATTGTGAAGCTCATCATTAATTTGAAGGTTATCACATAGAAGTACTCGAGATTTTTACTGATTGCTTTTCTTGTAATCTGGAGCATTGGTTCACTATATTACGTGATGTTTTTCAGACAGCTATGTCACCTATAAAGAATATTGCTCCATAAGTAGTGGTGATAGGGGTGAAGAAGAGATCGTAATCGAGACTGCTTGCATACGGTTGAATAGTTTCATCAATTTGAGAAAAATTCTAGATTTGACGATTCCTGTGTCCGTGTCTGCAGTCACAGTCCCCAGAGAGCACGATTTCATGTTTAGAAGTCAAGATATTGATCAACTGAGATTTATCTTTTTTGTCTTTTGTTAAACAGTCTTCAAAATTCTCAATGTGTGGTCGGAAAATTGTATTGTATTGTGGTCTATTAGACCAGGGGCGTTGATTCCAATTTGTGCCTGACGGAGTGTATTTTATTTGAAGATTACTTCCCACCATGAACGTTTTGTAGCCCCGTGGGCTGATGTTTTTGCGTATTTAAAACTCTTCAATCACTTCCACTATATGATTGTTTGATAAAATACTCGGATAGGTCCATGTTATTGAAAATACTTTTATTGTCTTGGAGTACTATGCCATAGCATTTTTATAATTGTGTACCGTCATTCCAAAGGGCATGTTGACTGAAATTAGATATTCTGCTGATGTTCTCATCATCTGACTATATTAGTTACGATTAATTCTACAATCATGAGCGCTAGTATTGTTTCAGATTTACACCTTCGTGCGAACTAGTTGATACATCATCGCATCAACAAACATGACAATTGGTTCCTTCTCGATAAATAATATCAAAGTGAGGTACCGTTGAATACCTGTTTGAATGTTTGATGCAGTTCGCCCTGCAGAATGCACTCCATAATTGTTCGATCATCCGTAAGATTGGTGAAATTAGGTTTCTCATTGTTTCTATATGAATGGGGCGTTTGCTTTTGTGATAATAATACAACCAGACGTGTCGCACTATTTTTTCGTGTATGCTCATGATGTGATATTTGATTCAAAGATAGTAACATTCACTTGCGCTCCTCACATACTAATGAGTAAACAAAGTTGCTTCGCGATCATAGAACGGTTACATTCAGGCTGTTACCTTTACTTTTAAAAACGAACTAATCATCATCTACAAATATTTTTTTCTTTGTACATTCTTTATGAATGCGAAAAAACTAACTGATAATTAGTGATATTTTTAAGATGTTGAAACAGATTTCACCTCATCAAATTGAATTACTGATTAGATATGAAATATAAGGGGAATAGAAACTGGTGACGTAGAAAATTGGAGGAATTGAAGAAATGTTTGCAATGTTTAACTGTTCCGCTTCACCATGCACAAACCTTTCGAAAATTGTGAAATCTAATCCTCATTAATTATCAATTCTTACCTTCAATTCTCTGCGTGGAAAATGCATTTCTTGTGTCAATATACAACGATCTTCCACCTAACCCACCATTTTTAGGTGACAGTTGTACCGTGATGGAAATCTGAAAACTTCAATTGGATATCGTTAATTGTCATTCATCGGAACATGTATGCATGCTTATCTCATAAAATATCAATCACTTGTTAACATGCAAAAATAACTGTTACTTTTCCGTCCACTCTACCATAGTTGAGTTTTTCCTGATCCAGAAGGACCACACATTTCAGTTATTATCCCACATTGGATTCCACCATCCAAAATGTCATTTACAACGTCGCTGAATGTTGTGAACCGTTCGTATTGCAATTCCGCCTGGGGCCAAATGACAACTTCATTTGACTATGAATGTTCCTGATGCAACGAAGATCATGTATTTTATACATACCTGCCAATGATCTAGTGCTGATAGTGTTATTGGGGATCTTGAAATGTTTTTCACCCCTTCAATATCGATAAATTTACCAATATCTGCAATCGATATTCGAAATATTTATTACAATATACGAACATTCATTTCACGGATAGCTACAACCAAATGTATCACCTTCATCTTGTGCATTGTTGATATCTTCAATAAACACATAACCTCCTGCGGCAAAATTTTTAGCCGTTAATTTCGGAAGAAGTAGTGTTGATAGGGGCTGAAACATTTTTGATACTAATCAACATTGAGGGTATATTGCAGAATTTAGCGCATGAGTTATGTACACCAATGCCCGCGTAGATACCATGAAGCCATTCGATCACGTTATATGTCGTGACTTCATTATAGAAATGGTTGTGTATGTGCACATGTTGACCAGCTATATACATGCACCGAATATGCCATGCAATGCCATGCTGCCATGCTATCACAGAAAACTATGGGGGTTTTCCAATTACAGCACACTATCACACTGTGCGACACGGTGCTCGACGGTGCGTGTTCCAACTACAGCACTGTGTCGCACACTTAAGCGTTTTTGAGCGTTCGTCCGGAGATTCCGAGTGCTCATGCTTACGCCCATGAGCGCTGTCAGCGACAAGTCGACGCCAGAAAATGCTCAAAGCGCTTAAAGCGAGCTCCCCGAACGCACCCATAGCGTGTTCAAATGAGAAAATAAAAAAAAAAACATCCTACGAGCCAATCAGTTATGTTGTAGTCAGCAGTTGCCAACAGTTGCCGATTGCAGCAGTCATATATACATATGTATACGACCATATGATTCAGTCATCACTACAATCAGTCACACCGTTTATAACGTCCATCTTTCATATGAATGATTGACAAAACTTCTTGCCGTTTGTCATTTGTGTTTCGTTTGTGTCAATTCGGTAGCTAGTTTTTGAACTATATACTTTGCACTAGATTGCGCCATCACAAATATTTCTCCAAAGACTTGTCAAAAAAAGAAAAAAAAAATGGTTTCTACTTTAGATATTACAATGAAATGTCATATAATTTTATGAATATCAATTGTTATGGAGCAATTATCGAGCGAAATTTGATCGTGATTCATAGACTCTTGAAACAGCTACATATGTTAATGAAGAATTTCAAGGACTTGTGTCATGTTAGAAAAAAAATGGATATGAAACAATAAATTGAACAGAATTTCTAAAAAATTATTAGTACAGAAAAATTACAACAGTAAGTTGGTATAGACCTATAGACATAAGACGAGCGGATGACGAATCTGTGGAGTCTGACCACTGATAAATAGAGACAATGAGATTGTTGACCACGTGTCTATCATCAAAAAAAAATATATCAGCCAATTTCTCCATAATTTGAAGGAGAAAACAAAGTGAGCGTAAATCGTGTGACTTCTATATGATGGGCAAACAACATGGATCATGTTGGTGGTGTGTGAAGGCTTTCAAATGGGTACCTGTTATTTTCATTCTCACAATCGTCTGCTGGTCTTATTACGCTTATGTCGTACAACTTTGTTATTGTGAGTCTCAATCACCAAGCCTTTAATATTGTCTACTTTTTCTTTTTCATTATTGTTTTAAATAACGGACGGTAACAACTGAAACAATCATTCAAGCATACATGTTTAACACAATTAGATTCTTAAAATTACATTTGTTTCAGATACAATTGAAAGCTACATACAAAAAGGTGAGTTATTAACACATTAGGTCTTTTTATACAAACATGTAGATTTTAATGCAACACCAGACCGATTGGATCTTTTGAAAATGGAGGTGCCACGAAGATATAATTCCTAAGCCATAATATGATCAAGCATGATATAAGGTAGAGCCATGACCAGTTCACCTTTTAACAACATTTTTTTGAGGAGCCTCGTGCCCATAGCGTCATATTGATTAAATTGTCAAATAAACATTTTTTTATACCGCAGAAACATAATGTTTTTAGTTTTTCACACAAAGTGGCTATTAAGAATTAAACCGTACATGGTTCTATTCATTTCTCAGAGTAGAAAGGCACTTCCATAAAATCATGATTGTTTGTATTGCTTAAAAACCACAGAGTATTCAAAAAAATATAATACAACATGGAATTTTCCTTGGTGAAATAAGTTATGTGTACATCAAAAGTAATAGCCTAATTTAAGATTAATGAAGTATATTACTTCCAGCATTGTACCTATTCTTTTTCCACATCGTGTTCTTCATGTTCCTATGGTCTTATTGGCAGACAGTAGTGACGGATTTAAAACCAATTCCTGACATGGTAATCGAATAAGTTAATTGGTCTTCACTTTTCCTAGATTGACTACAACTTTCATATCTGTCAATAGTTCCGTGTTCCGATAGTTGAGGTGCAAAAACTTCAACAAGCCCAAAATGAAGAAGCGCAATCAGCGATACTCGAAAGACTTTCTCACAATTTACCAATAACTAATCGCACAATACGAGGAGGTAGAAATTCTCCAAAATACAATAGTTAATAGTTAAATTTGCATATTAATATCCTTGTGTTATTTTATCGAAACATATTGTTTCAGCTATTCGTTTTTGCGAAAAATGTCAGTTGATAAAACCGGATCGTACACACCACTGTAGCGTTTGCAGGTCTTGTGTTTTAAAAATGGATCACCATTGTCCATGGGTGAACAATTGTGTCGCATATCACAATTATAAGTTCTTCATATTATTTTTGGCATACGCACTTTTATACTGCATTTTTATCGCTATGACGACATTACAGTACTTCATACAATTTTGGAAGGTAAGAGGTAAAAATATGAGAAGGTGATTAATCCATAGATGAGTTCAGAAGAGGAATGAAACGGACTTGAAGACTATTGAACATCTACAGAAATTTAATGAATATGATCAAATGCGAAGCACAAAAAAAATATTGCAGTCTTTCGCACCCATTGTTGTATATTATTGTATATTATGGTATCGTAAATTCAGCATATATCAAGTCTGTTTTATCATCTCTTAATGGAGGAATCGTTGAGTTGATGAATTTGTCAATTCTCATTCATGGGTATCCGTGAAAAGATTTGGTTTGGTCCACAGGGCGAACTTGAGGGCATGGGAAAGATCCATCTGCTATTTCTATTCTTCGTCGCTCCCATGTTTGCCGTCAGCCTCACTTCTCTATTCTTCTATCATTGCTACCTTATTCTGCACAACAGATCTACGTTAGGTTAGTGTGCAAAATGTAATACACATAACAAAATTTGGAATTGCTCATGATTCAATTTGATTTCTGATGCATGTGTAGTCTTGCATGTAGTATGCGAATTGTGGCACTATCTAGAATATGTATGTATCGTATCATTCACGTGTCACTGAATCTCCGCTTGAAGATTCCATTATGTAGATGATTAGATCACATTATGTGCAGATAAATGTTACGTTCCATGTTTAATTCAGAATAATGGAAAACTTATAAAAATTTTCTTTTTATCCAGAGGCATTTCGACCTCCTGTATTCCGGTTGGGAAAGGACAAAGACGGTTTTAGCATTGGGAAGTATAACAACTTTCAGGAAGTTTTTGGCGATGATGGAAAACTGTGGTTCATTCCTATTTTCTCTAGGTAACATATGATTCTCTATAATGAATACCGATTGAATGTCTTTACGCAATATCGTCTCGGTTTTTCCATGGGCAATAGATAAAAATTGAGGAATCTTTTGATCGTGTGAATATTCGGGTTATTGCATTGATGACTGAAGTTATAATGACCGATTTCTTCGTTCCGGGAAAATCAACAATGGGATGGAATTGCACAACAATTGGGTATCGAGTTGTATTGCGAAAATCATGGTCGCATCACATTATATACATGCCGTCCGGAATGTGTTAGCGTAAATTTTGATCCATCCGAATTCCGACGGATACTGCTAGAGAAATCTTTCTGCACAATTGAAAGGGCATGAATATCAAACGCATGAAAGAATGGTGTCTCAATTTTTATCTATTACGTACCAAAGTCATTGAAAATCTATATATTTATGAGATATTTATATGTTTCTTGGTGTAAGAAATATTTGAACCGATTGCACAATACCGATCCGCGTATAACTTGATAGAAATTTCATGTCATGGTTTATTCTATTCTTGGTTTTGTATTGAAACTATAAATCTTGTTATGATTTTTTGCTAAGTTTTCATTATAAATTCACAGAAATGTCTTGATCATGTGTATCTGCAACATCATCAAAGTGTTTTGGTCATGCTTAGCTGTTCGCAACACAAAATTTTATGTCTTAGACATCTATATTGTTTTTACATTTTTTCTTCAGAATTTCGGAATTTCGTTTTTCTGTAATTTCCTTTAGTAATTTCTCTCCCATAATAGAATGACAATACGAGATATTGTGATTCATCGAGCCCGTCAAGAATTTATCAAATCAAAAGACACATTCCCGTCAAAAGAATCGGGAGAAGAAAAAAAAATCGCGACTCCAACAAACAAAATACAGTTAACTGAGCGGGAGATACGTACGACTATGTTTTTAGTCTCGGGAATGGAGTGGTCTATCCAGTTCGTGCACAACACCAAAGTGGCCCGAATACTTACAACTCGATGGGAGTAACTCAAAACAGGTCAGCACTGTAATCCAATTACCGCAATTGTGTTCTCATAATTGGCGAGTGCCAATGTCTGTCTGGGAAATCCAAACTTTCATGTAACATAATACTTTTGTTATGGAACTTCTAAGATTTCATTTATTTGAATTTCTTTTCAAATGAGAATGTTTGCCATCCAACCAATTTTTCTACGTCTTCGAGGTTCCAAAACAATGAGACACATAATGTATCGCATGCTGCGCATGAGCATGCCTATTTTCCTTCATTAAAAACTGATTCTTACCGTCGATTATGCAATTTTCCAAAGCCTAACTCCCTTTAACATCGCTATACCGAACCAGTCAACAGACAATTATGTCTCTGTATCTATTCCCATTCCGTGTTTCTCAAACAGATAAATATATATGAAAATAAGGATGACATTTCTCAGTACATAGTATTGATCTTCCGCTTGAGATAGAACGAGGGAAGTTATTTCAATATATTTCGAGATTATATGATAAAGGTTGAAGTTGTACATATGGGGCTCTTATACCGCAAAATGCTTTTCTTCGATGCATGTCTTAGATAAGGTAAAATCATATACAACTTTTTACGAAAAACTTCACACTTTTTGATACTAATTCTACTCCGTCATCCCGAGGTCGACCCTTACAGTGGTATCGCAAATATGTCATACAAAAGACTAAATACGAAATATGTAATTACAGGATATTTGAGCCAAATCATCTAATCATGAAATGTCCCATCGTATTCAGTCGTTCTCATTTGCATAATTTTTATTGCGAATTGAAGTTACATAAACACATATTTTCATCCACGGCCATTCCTTGATAGGCCGTGGATGATTGGGGATTGTTTAATGAAGGCTGCAATTTTCGGGAAAATAACATTCAGTTAAACTCGAGTGATGCACTAGAATTGCTTGTCTGAAGCTTGTTATGAGAGTAAAAATTGGATTTTCAAAATATTGTTAAGCACTCTCGCCACAGGTTTTTGGCAGGTAACACTATCACACCACTTGAGTCTTACTGGATATTATCAATCCTCAAAATTTTGGCTTTCATTTCAATGAATGTGATCCACTATTTTAAGTAGCCTTTAAGTCTTACAAAATTTGCGCATACTTCAATCCTGCTATTGGTAAATCATGACCATCCTTCCCCTACATTCTGCTTTGTGTGGGTGATGATATGTTTTCATCATGAATTTTCTACCCTCAGTCCCATTGAGGTTATATGTTAGAATCTTTCTATCGTTGAATGGACTCTGAATGCAAAGAACTAACAATGAGACTGACATTCATTATTCGATCACATGTATGAAAAAGTTAGGGTTCTAGCAAAAGGTTGACAGTAGTTTGTGCATATAAAAAAAAAAAGCTACGAGAAAAAAATTGATACTAATGGAAATTATTCTATCGCATTGAGTGGATGTAATTATCGGAGTTACTTCTAATCTCAGTCAATTATTGATTTGATGATTCATGAAGTAATGAATGTCTTCAATATATAATTAGTTGTTTTCTTTCGGAAAGCTGAGATGTCGCGCATTCGTACTACGGTAGAAAATATCATCTTATGGGAGTCTATAGTGAATAGTTTATGTCAAATAATTCTGCAAATCTCCGGAAATAAATAGAAAATTCTGTTTTATTTTCTGACAAGCACACCGAATTCTTGGACAAGAATCTATGCTTTTTATTGCAACAACTTGAATATAAGTTATAATAGAAGACTGTAACTTATCGTTGATAGCATGTTCCATTCCCATCACTTGCTGTTATAGATAAATATGCGAAAAGGTTCATCTTCACCATCAATGTTTTTTCCCTAAATAATTGTTGATGCAATTCATTTTTTGTATTTGATTTTCTTCTCACACCTAAATAATAAATTGTGACTCAATCGTGAATGATATGGTCAATAGTTCGATCGATCATTTGACTGGGAAACATTTGGATGAAGAATTGAATGACATCGTCGCAAACATAGTCAGAATTGTGGCAGGATTATGTCTCATCATTCAACAACTATTCTCTAGTCGTTTGCGAGTATAACTATCCAGGCTCCTCTATTGAAAAGGGCATTTCGGTCAACATGCTATGAGAATGGGGGATTTCCGAGAATTTTCTCTCGTCTTAATTAAACAGAGTTGTGAACTCTTTCTTCACCTTGTTATGCTATCATTGAAGTTTGAAGGACGATGAAAAAATTTTTTTTTCCTTTTTAAATTAAATCCATAATGAATTGGTACTGTCAAAAAAAAAATCTTCACCGTAGAGATGCTTTGCGGCCTCAGAATCAGTAGAATTGGAAGGGTCAATAACATTATGGAAAAATATCAGTACAGTGCTGGTTACAGAACAATGATACGGTTACATTAAGAATTGAAGAAATAAATGCTTGTTTGGAACTGAAAATTGTTCGAACATGAAATCACTCTTCGACGAATATCGTTCATCTTTGGCCTGTAGACAGAAAATAATATTAACTGAATAATCCCGAAATTTTGAGCTCATTGGCCGGTCAGAACCTGAAATAATCAATAGCAAGGAGTTGACAGAGTTAAAGATAAAAACAGAAGAAAAATTCGATGAACGCGATCACTCCTGTACGTACAAATGAATGAATAAATGAATGGATAATCGGATATGGATGTGAGAATATATACGTTCGGTAATAATATGATCTTGCAGAATTGAGGTTCCACCAATTTTTGCATATAAAAAAACGTAAAATCAATATCTTCAATGATCTTTTTTTTCCCCAATTGTTCAATTTCTCAGCAAATTGACAAAATAAAGTCTTTGATTAAACGAATCGGATATTTACAATTGTTTCATTCATAAACATGAACATAAAAAAAATGTAATATATAACATAAAGGTTTGCAAGTTTTCCGCCGAAATTTTTATAATGCAATATATGGAGCAATTCGCTATGATTTCCGTAGTCTACACGATAATTACAAACAAGATTTGTACCCGAGAATACACGGAGCCCCGCTTCTGCACAATTAAGTGTTGAGAAACAGATACCGAAAAACTTTGAATCACAGTTGAAAACCTCAATTTCTGAAACGAATTACTCTTTGGGATATTGTCTTTCGTGACGTAACAACTCTGATATTCCGTTTCACTTTTCCTCCACATTCAGTGGTGGAAAAAAAAAACACCTCAATAATATTCAAGACAGTACATGGATATATATAGTTTCACAACCATTGCACACAGCGACGCAGCCCGATCATTGCAGACAACAATGTCTGATAGCGTGAGTGAGAATTCATATGCTGAAATTTTTACTTCAATATTAATATCAATAGAATATTCACCAACTTTCCAATCTTATGCTTAGACCGCCTCCTAGAATCATAATTCCTCATGTTTATCCGAAGGTTATTCACGTTAAAAATGATTGAATCTTGTTTTGAAACTTTAATCCTGCTCGATGCGTAAGAGAGATATAACAAAGGGTAGCGTCTATAACTCACGAGTTTGCGCCCTCAAGGTGCTCGTTGCAATCAGTTATAGTATGCAAAAAAATTCAATATGTGATGGTAAATTATTGAAAAAATGCGTATTCCGGATTATGGAATGAAACCAAACAAATTTGGAAGAGTGCTTGACCAGAATGCCCCTTTCGATGCATGCATTTAGAACGATCATCTGAAATGAACGACAGCATTGTTTGCGTCCTATAGTGACTCTTGTATTGATGTTCAATCAAAAGATAGATTTTGCACAAGCAATCGTTACTATTTGATCAAGGTATTGTGCATCTGGTTTGAAGCTTTAAATATGCGAAAAAGAACTTGTATTTTGATATTGAACAGTAGGGTTGAAATATCATACTGGTCAATTAGAAGAAAAAACATTATTGGGGTTCGGGTTACAGCTTTGGTGATGGCATCACGTTTCCGGAGAGGATGTGCGATGAAGACAGACACACATTACTGGGTGAAAATGGGCCTTAAAACGCTAATGCAGAATAGTATGACCAAGACAGCGGTATAAAGTCTCGAACAGGTACTGCAGTATTTATCAATGTCATCATTCCAAATCATGAAGACGCAGTGAAGCTAGAGCCGTGACATGGAATAATCATAGCTCCGAACAAATCAATGTTTCTAAATACTTAGTCACTGCAAAACCTCATGAAGACATAGAATAAGTAGCGTTTTTTCCGAGTATTGTTTTGCTTCCGATTAGAAAATGAATTTTTTCCTTTTCGATTTTTTCGTTCTCGTATTATTGTTTCAATCAATAGGAATGCTCCAAATATTGCCGCACTTCCGAAATATTATCGATATATTCATTAGTAGTATGGATTCTGTAACTACTCAAAAAGTCAATAAAAGACTTTTCATTGTTTTAATGGCAATAGCTTGAAATAATATTTGGCAACCAAACAATATTATAAAAAGATCGTCTCCCAATATGTTCATGACTAGTACATTCATATGATTCACATTTCCTGTTAATACTTCACATGTACGGCATTTGAAACTGATACAAGAGTATTTTTGGCATTTCCGCATTCTCTAGTTGGGACATTTTTTAAATATTAACTTGTCTGTGATGATTTCGTTATCTGTTACGTCTGAACATGTTGAATCAAACTACCTTTCCTTCAGCGAACAAATTTTTGGACATTAGTCCATTGAAATGTTACATTTTTGAGGGGGCCACCTTGCATTTGTGGGAGCACGCAATTTTTTTTTTAGATGTCTAGGAGGGGGTCATAAAAAGCTTAACTTGAAGATTGTGGGGTTTCAATCCTTGTCCCTCGGCTACCCTATTGGAAAAGGGTTGAGATTGGGTTTTCCGCCATATCTTTTAAACCATTCACTGCACAAAAAATGTGAAGAGACATTTTTTGTTGCGAATTATATTATCTATAACTTTGATTCCATAACTTTTAGTCGTAGAACCAAACATAACAAAATTATTAACAAAGAAAGAGAACATTTTGGGAACAAATTCTCTTTTTATCATCATAACTTTTTTTTCTGTCATTTTACGATAAATGACTTGAGAGCATTTCGGCAGAGGAGTTTTCAACGAAAAATTTCCGTATAAACTTTTTTCAAATTTCTTTTATTTGTTAGTGTTTTACAGCCCTGAAAATCTAACATTCTTTGTTTGTACTCGTTAGAATGCATTACTATTAGCCCATTCAAGTTGGACATGTAAAGTTACATAAATTCGCATGAAGCTGAAAATTTGTGGGTATGTTCGGAACACCATTATAAATGAAATGTAAAAAGTCCCCATTGATCCGCCATTCGCAAAAAAATACATTCAAGGTCAAATTTGGCAAATATTGTTTTTTTTCGTTTTGCAGCGAAATAGTAAGTTTTATCATAAAAATATGTCAGACTAAAATTGTAGATCATGCAATTATCTATGAAAATTGCCTGATACTTTTTTTCCTAAGAGTCACCGTTTTTGAAATGCCATGATTCCAAAAGTTGAATATATATATATATAAATATACGCCGCACATGTTCCCAAAATTTTCTCTTTTTTTGTTAATAACTTTGTTATTTTTGGTCTAAAATGTGACATTTCAATTGACTAACTGCGACGTAAATCAGGGCGAACTCAGCACCGAATTATGACCTGGAGAGGGTGGCTCCGCAAATGAGGTGCATGAAATATAATACAAAATAATTACGTGAAACAACAATAATTGAATTTAGTAAACAATTTTCACGAAGAAAGAAACATTAAATTATCAATTCCGTACGCGACTTTCAAAAGGATAGTTCACGCGTCTAATCCGAAATAATGTCTCAGACAAATAATAAAAAACTGTGTGTGTACTTATGTACGCCCGTTAGAAATTATACTTCTTTGGTGTGACAAAACAAAAATAATTCCAAAAATTTTATCCCGCGTGCCAGTACTCTACGTTTATGAGAAAAGACGATAAAATGATCAAATTAAGATATTGAATACAATTGATGAAAGTTTAATTGAAAAAAGTGCAACTTCAAAAAGCATGATCTAGTAAAAATGACGTTTATTTATACATCGTTAAATTATTTTCATATAATAAAAATATTCATATTTGAGGCACTATTTAATTGTTTTTTTCGTGTTTGAGATAGCCGCATGTGCTGCGTTTCTATCGATGGGATTCCTTGCGTTATTCTGTTAAGGTTATGAGGTGTAGGAGAATTTTGTATATGCATCTCAGCTTACACTCTTATTATGTTGGCTGAATTGATGGTCTAGAGGTAACCACACACATGTCTCATTCCACTAAAACACTTGAATATCCACTGATCGTTGATTGATTGCCTGCAATCATTTTCTTCCGCAGCCTATATAAGTTTTATTCTGTTCCGCTTCTGTCTTCTTCTTTTTTGGCTCCTTTACTTTGGCTGCAATGAAAGGATAATTGTACACATGCATAAATTAATATGCATATATATATATATATGTATATAATAATAATAATAATATATTTCCAATACCAATGGATAATACTTGCAGAAGATTAATCTCAATTTTTCAAACATTTATCATATTTTAGTCATACAATTTTGACCACTTATATGAGAATCATTGTTCAGTCTTATTCAAACGCCTATAGAAATTAATATTTCATTCATCATGTGATGACCTGGAACACTTGACAAAACATATTTAGTTTTAAGCGACGCCAAACACAACTAAATAGACGCCACACGCATGCCTTCGGTATCTACTCCTACTACTATGCTGGTAGCTGGAGCCTCTTCAATATTTTTCTCGAACGCGCCTAAAGAAGTATAACTTCAATAAAACTGATATCCAATGATACAAAAGAACATACAAAATACACCATTCATTCAATTCACAATGAGCATACCAATTTACAACTAAATCATATAATATGCATCCCATCATACATACAGCCTTAAGATCCGCGAATCTATCAATTACAAACCTTTTTGGTATTCCTTACGCAACAGTGGACAATTAGCATCTGCAGTCATACACATGCATGTAATGTATCACACTCACCGCGTATCTTAATCCGAAAATCGACATGAAGTCATGGTTCGCTCGACAATCGCTGTTCAATGGGAGGCTACATCCAAGCCTCATGTAATCTTCATGTGATGCTGCAATTGTCCTCGATCAGTAACTCTTGTGATCGCGTCAACATTGCAAAAGTGCAAGTTTTAATGTGTGGAGCCAACCAAAACTAGAGAATTTCAGACTAATAGCGATTAAAATGACAATTATAAAGGTTCCGGTGGTATAGGACTTCATCTGATTTCTTCAATCGTTCTATCCAAATTCAATGTGTGCCGAGTTCTTTATAGGCCTTTTGAGTACTACCTGACTTTTGCAGATTTCTTTCTGTAGTATTCAGTATATACTTTATGTGGTCTGTTTTCATTCCTGAGTTATCGGGCGCAGGCCGTGGCTCAGTAGCGCCGCCTCTCAATAATGAAATATTATATGGAATAGAATGTTATTATCATTCTTTCTTTCGATGTGCAGAAAATAATTTCTGTCCTCCATTAGTGTAATTTCGATAATCATTGTTAATTTCATGAGAAAGCGTGCAGAACCAGGCTCAAAACGATGCATTGGAATCCCGAGCGTTAAATCAATAGAGAATCTTTTTCCAACGCTCTTTCTGGACATTCAGCCCTCCGAGACTCCTCAATCATTTTAGCAGGCGCAAGAACCGCAATAACACTACGAGTTACCCGTGGACAAAATAACCGAGCGACATAGTAACTGAAGAAAAAGTGACCGACCACCAGTATGTATGATGTCTCTGGTTACTTGATCGTATGCTTATTTGGTCGCGAAATTTTATTGCCGATAGATTTCCTGACGCCGTTATTTTGTCCCCGGACCAAATGTTACGGAACCGAGACCGCGGACGTTCACACAGCATATAAACATATACGGAGAGGAAAGTATCGCTTCCATCACTGATAACTATCATGATTACGACGACGATTTGTTCGTTATTCAATGTATACGGGCGGCGCCAATTCACCATATCGTGATTATCACGAGCCAAGTGAATCCCGACACTGTATGGCTGTATTTTTATAGTAACGTAACGGCAATACCTCAGAAAGCGATAATTTTGAAATTTCATGTCAAAATTAACTAATTTTTGCGTTAAACTCCCAATCTAATTTTATTTTAAATTATGCTTATATTTGCGGTCCGAAGTGCTGGCGCTTGTGGCGTAGATAGCGATTGTCACAATTTGGTTTTATATGTTTTCGTATATTAACGATACTCGAGAATCATGATAATATGTGTTTCGAGTTTCATGTGCATCAGTACATATATCGTGATTATGGCCACAACTTACGACGTCTTTATGGGAATACTAAGTATACTGTGTATTAATATATAACATTGTTATAAAGATGCACCCCTTTAGTACCTATTCTAATACAACGTTCCCGATCCGTTGGATAGCTACCAGAGCGGCACTTTTTTCTCTGTGTACATATGTACAAGCACGTTTGACCAATGCCTCTGGAAGCTATGGTAGTGCCCCATATCAGATGGCCTCTCTCTTTCTCTGAAACCATGAACCCTCAAGTGCCATTTTCTTGTTCCGTAATATTTTTTCGTCACCCTCCCCTAGCATATTCCACAAAGCATCTATAGATGAAATAGGTAGCACGCAGCTCCAAAATTGGTATCAGAATTATTGAGAAGTTCGGTATCATCATACAATTACTTGCTAAAACGGCGAGAAATCTGTATTCATAACACGCAATTCTCCCGTTTTTCGAACTGATCTCTTTTACAATGAGACGGCAATTTTATCGTAATCATTTGTTCAAGACTATTTGATCATGGTTATTATGTCACAATTATTTTCTCACAAAGTCAAATGTTCAATAATCTTTCTGTAGTCATCTGTAGTAGTAAACAAAAATCAAAAATCATACTCACATAACAAAAATTGTCTTCTCATCATCCTTCACCTGCATTTCTAAGCGCCCTTTATGATTAAGCATTAATTATGTGTCAAGAAAAATTAAATTCTTTGTAGAGTTTACGTGATAGTCATGTGTATGCATTTTCGACATATATATCGTCATTTTAGAACGTTTACTCATTGTTAAATTGAAATTGAATCGTGTATGTCCTCGTTCATTAACCCGTGGTAGAACAGTGTCTAGATGCTGAAAAGCTTTCTTCAATTTTGAACAGTTGCTACAGCCACTTCCCATGATTTCATACTTATTATTTTTGTATGCCTAATTTACTATAATGATCATGAAAATTGAAGGATTCAATCACAAATGGACTCACATATTCATTAGAATATAAAAAAAAAAAGTTGATCCTTTTTTTTAATGAAAAAAAGATTTCAAAGTTATGATTTTGATTGGAAAAACAAATGTTGAAACCAGCGATTTCTAAACTTTGATCCACCGCAAGGGCATTTTCTATGTAAGCTTTTTTATCTTTTCCTAGTTACTAGCATGATACTTTCTGAAGAAAGAGAAAATAAATCGTGATTGTTTTTTTAAACACATCCAGTGAAAGCAAGATTCTGTAGAGCTTTATGAACGTGTGATATGTCTTATGTTAAAAGTGGATTTTCAAAACTGATAAAATAAGGAATGAAGTATCAATTAATTGAAATTTTTGTTACACGATGTTTTATAGCGCTGCTACCATAGGATCCACCATCGACACTAACCAGCCCTTGGTCAACCAACTAGAAGCGGTCTAAACACAAAATGAATTAACATTTGAATAAATGTTCGGCAAGAACTGACAGTTTTGTACAATTATTGGTAGATACAGCAATCATCATTCATTATTTCTTCTACATTGATTATTAGTATTTTACATTTCCACAAGTTAATCTAAGTTTAGTGAAACGATAACTGCCATCTTGCAAAAACTTCCCTTAAACTACAACCGATTAGTGGAAATGTGAGAAATATATTTTGGCTCTGTTCTCATTTCTGGTATTCGAAAACATAATCTGACATAAATTTGTTGACATGAGCATAGAAAAACTGACGTTCAATACTGGAAGAAAAGAGAACAGTTCAGATTTCAGCTTTTTTGTAGGCAATATGTTAACTTATTTATCTTACTTAACTGTATCATCTGTATCGATATGATACTTGAAAATGGTAATCGGCGATATGAACTAATGGAAGTCACTTCCAATACTTTACATTAACAATTTATGGAAATCAACATGTTTTGTCATTCGGCACAAAATAAAAAAATTGTAAAAATGACTATGACAATATTTCGTTTGTATTTGTTATATCGAATAGCCAAATTTGGTGATCCATGTTAATCCTTCAATTGATGTCGTTCTAGGTTTGTATTCCAACCCCACATATCCGTCATAACCCGATTCTTCCAGAAGCGATAATATATATTGATAATTCAACTCTCCAAACGTATCTGGCTCGTGCCGATCGGGAACTTGAGCAATCTGTACGTGTCCTGTGGGAAAAATATTACTATTCCATTATTTGACATTATTCAATCTTGTCGGCACAAGCAGGGTTCCTATGCGCATAATATTATTATCTTCCAACAACAGTTCATCAAAGAAATGTAGATGTACAAAAGCAAATTTATACAAATTTGATCACCAGTTCGAACAATTACAAATAATTCGCCTCGTTTGTATACCATCTCCGCTGTTATGGTATAGGGACAATGTAAGTATGTATGTCCTAATTCTTTATATTACGACCGTACTATTACGGGATACATTTCTTCCCTTTTAAGAATTTTTCTTCAAATCTACGGTATTTAACTTTTTCAATTTTTACCCTGCGGTTATAATCTTCATGCACATTTTTATAGATGTTTTTCCGACTCAAATAAGCTCTCTTCCATATTTTTACTGAAAGTATCACTATCTTTCACTTTTTTTCATGATAGACTATAGACTAATATGAACAGAATATGAATCATGATTTTTCAAAATGTAATGAGATGCATATTTTCAAATCATTTGCATAATTAGTTATGCATAAGTACCAATTTGCAGAAAGTTTTCTTTAATTGTGTTCGTAATGTTTCCGACAATGTACTGCAAATGGAAGATGTCAAACATCAGTTTTAAATGAGGACTGTTGATTTTTTTAACGAAAGTTAGACCTGAAAAAAGCACCGAATAATAACAGAAATTACTTTAGTGACAAGTAGATTTCCTACAAAAAATACTTATTGCTATTAGAAACCGAACAAACCTTTGTTGAAGTCATTCATATAATAATGAGGCAAAGAATAACTGTTGATAGGCTCAATCAGTCCAATAATGCCCTCTACCTCAAATCTATTAGCAGCATATCGTAGATTTGATTCATAAACAGCATCGTTGAGGGTTGATATTGACCGCACGGTGCCCGACATCACGTGAATCCTAGAAAGAAGGCGCAATTTTGCGATCAAAGACGATGAGCACATTTTAGCGGATAACTCCCTTCGGACATCAAGTTAAAATTACACCGACTTCATGCAATCCAAAGCCTTGGCGTAAGCAATAGTAATCTCAATACTGTCCTTGAACTCCTTCTCTTTACCAGGGATAGCAGCAAATCCCAACTCACCCTTCGTCACATCACCTGCACATCGTGAGAAGATATTTAAATGTCATGAGATTTTAACACAAAATGTCTGTAAGCTCTTCACTTTATAGCAAATTTTTAAAGATTTCTAATAGAAAAAGTTGGCATGTTTTTTTTCTTCATTAGCAATTATGAAAATATTCACTCAGTCAAATATCATTTTTCTTCTAGACTACAATATAGCCACATTGTATGTTGTTCATGAAAACTATTCAAGTTGGTGAATACTTCTATTCACAACGAAAAACGGTTACAGTTCATTCGAAAATGGCTGTCGCCAAATACATCAGTGATATTTATACGTATCTACATTTAATGCAAGCATATGAGAGAAAAAACGCACATGAATTTGACATGGATGTCGATACTGAAATATAAAAAAAAACTTCATATCAACATATACAGTAGCTCTTTGCGACAAGTTCGTGCGTATGAGACATTCACCGCATATAATATACAGTACAACAGAGGTGATGGATTTAGTGAGACGTTGGAAATATCTTGGAAACTGCGCAGATCCCGAGGTAATAATTGGCACTTT
The DNA here is from genome assembly GCA_030523045.1 of Meteorus cinctellus. Classification (NCBI taxonomy): domain Eukaryota; kingdom Metazoa; phylum Arthropoda; class Insecta; order Hymenoptera; family Braconidae; genus Meteorus; species Meteorus cinctellus. The sequence goes on along the minus strand of JAPYZF010000530.1, from coordinate 11,647 downwards.
ATTATCATTATTTTCCTCCCATTTTGAGCGTTATCAAACTGAAGTTATTTGGCCTGATGACACCGCACTATTTTTTTAACGGGAATCATCAAATTTATAACTTTTGGAGTATATTGTGAACAATTGTTGAGGCATCACGAACCGTACCGGAAAAGCGTTTATCTGAAAATCTTTCATTAGTGACCAATGGATACCTAATACTAGATCCATGCTGTAAGATGGGACTGTAAATTTGACGTTTTCGAGTTGAGGTATTACGAATTAGGGAATCCCAGGAATCTTTTCCGATGGGAGAAATTCCCATGCGGAGGCGATGGATCAGAATTTTAATTTACCACTTTTTGTGTAATAAACCTCGGTATAATTCAAGATTCAAAAATTGAGAAAACAGCCAATTGATATCATGTCGATGATTCTTGTTCTTTAGAAATTTATGGATAATTAAGAAGATTATCGTAAATTAGAAATTTTTCATTCAAAACGAAAATCGTCCCAATTGCATTTATCAAACAATATTTTTTGTCAAAATGATGAAATTCAATCATCAAATATTTTTTCGAACATTCATAGATGCCAATAAAAATATTCCTCATGGAAAAAAAGGTATACAGTACTGTCTCTGGTTGTTATGAAGATTCGGGGAGTACGTAAAGTTTCGAGGGGCAGTAAAAGAAAAAGTTTCGGTAGGGCCTTGGGTTAGAAACGGTATTGGTGTGAAGATTGTATGGAGGGTAGAGGTGAGTTGATCGTTATTCATTGACTTCCCATTAATCATAATATTCGAAAAATTAATAAAATATTGAAAATATTGATAATGGAGTCGGTAACATTTCCATTTCGGGCAAAGTCCAGGAAGATGTTATTTTGGGGCGAAAAAGAAGTTTGATTTGTGCCCTCAAAGGTTATGCTATTGCTTCCAATAAGATTCGTTCCGGCCCAATCATATTTCACACTTTGAACTTGATACAATTACGCGCCAAATTATACCTCGTGTTTGAGATTCACCCTCAACCCTACCTGTTTCTCAGGTGGAAGCAGGTGGGAGTGCCAAAAAAAAGCGCCTACAAGCACCACATATATCATTGTCTTGAGAGTGAAATGTTGATACAATTCCACCAAAATTATGTTATATATTGTTGTCGCATAGCAAACATCACTGCTCAAGTATAATATTTCTACCAATACTTCGTGCGGTCATATTTTGTGAGCGACGACATGTCTGAACATGCTGCATAATTGAGAATCGAGAAATGATATGGCAGAAAGCACAACATTTCATCCCCATGGCCACAATGGAAGATGCAACACACGATATAAATTGTCGCACTTTTTCTATTAGACTAGTATCTGTCAATATAAAAGCATTCCACAAACCAGTAAACACATTTATCAGCACTTGATCGACATTTGCGGCTTCTTTGGCTTCCTTCACCTGTTGAATACTGTATCCGAAAGGAAATCCTGTTTCTACTGCATGAAATCCAGCTTTTTTTGCTAGTTGATATCGTCCAATGAGGTTAGGACACTCGATAAACATGAAACTGAGATTACTCGCAAACTTCAAGCCCATTATGGAAAATATTCAATTAGGAATGACAACAGAAAAAAAAAACCACAAATTCACAATATCTATAACCTAGCGATGTGGTTCTGACAAAAACTTATAATCACTGCTAGATATCTGAGTTAGTAACAACTATCTCGATATATATCAGAAGAAAAAATGTTAATATTGATTACAGCGATCATGCTGACCTTGAAATCTGAATTCTCTTCTGTCGTAAAAACAGTTGCGATTATGACTGCGAATCCTGCATCATATTTTCCGTTATTTTTGAATTGAAAAAACTGGTTCGATGTAAGAATGGGGCTGGAAATTCCTCTAACCCACGCAAAGCGAACTGGAATCTTCTATGCTGTACACTCACTTGCAAAAATCTGGATCAATCTTGGAGTTTCTATCCAAGAAAAGTAAATCGTTTTGCTTTTTTACACTTTTAGAAGGTTACGAGTTTGTAATTGGTTTGTTAGAAATTATATCGGCAATATCTGCTTGGGTATTACTGATTCGTATTTTTCGGCAGTAACGTTGAAAACTCAACGTTCTCCAATGAATCACCACAGATATTTACCTCCCTAATGGAATGATGTAATAGAAATGACAAATATATATCTAAAATCTCATAAGTTCTATGTGATTTTAGAGATGTATCTGCCCATATCTTTGTATTTTTCATCTGAATCTATGAGTTCCTTCCCATAAGGCTTCGAGTGATGCATGATCATCAGTTACCAGTTACAATACTTGGTAATGCATTGATTAAAGTTTGATAATACAGAATTTTCGGTATTCTCGATTTTACAAAGTGAAAGTAATATTTTCGATTATTTGAAACATTAAATATTACTAAATTTGGCATTGGGTATTTTTCCAGGAGAGCAATCGTACTATCTAAATACCAAATTGACTTGTTCGTAAAACTTCAAATACTAATCAAAATTACCTGCTGATAGTGATGAATATAGTTTCATCTTAAATTGATAACCGGTCGAAATATATACTTGGTCGACTGGTATCACAAACATTTGATATTTCATTCCAACTGACTACACCTATCAATTAACCCTATTCGAAGCATCACTACAATTTGCGGATGCACGTGGGAAAATGTGACACGAATTTGAGTGGAGTTTCGGAAAGGCCAGAGGACAACGATTGGAGTTATAAGCGCTTGCATCTAATAATATGTGAGCCCACATATGCATGGTGTAATGGTCTGAAACATCAAAAAATACTGACATACGGACGCAGAACATTTGTAGTATTCTTTTGAGAAGTTTGTTGAGTTCTAATTCATACATCATTTTGGTGTACCCTGCAATCGTGTCAATTGAAGAGAACAACTGCATCGTTGTCGGATCAAGCCAAAAATACAAACAGAAGAATATACGTGGCGTGAAACATTCAAAACCCGCATTCATTTGGATTAGATCAATCGTCATGTCCGAAGTTTGTTATTTCGTGAGGAGATAATACTAGAGTACAAATTATTTCTTTCCCTCACATTAAATCTTATGATCGAGAGACCAATGATATGATACTTTAGCTCAGACGATTATAAAAATTTTAAATGCATGTATAAAGATATTCGCGAAGAATTCTGGCAAACGTTCATATCGTTCTTTAACCTTTGAATCAATAAACTAAAACTACGTAGAGCTATGGGCGGACACAAATCACTTATGATTGGCAGAAAATTAGTTTAATACAGACAACTCGGCGGAGAGATGAAATATCCCATTTACTTCACAATGCATCATGCCGAAGGCGATATATAGAACAATTCTATATAAAAGCGTAATCAATTATTCGCTAAGTCGTCATTTATCAATTCGATCCACCCGATTTCTCTTCATTAGTTCTTGATCCACATTCTCTGAGGTACTCTTGATTTCTGCATTATAAATGTTTTTTTGAATAACCTTGTTAAATTGATTGAAATAGGGGGCAAAATGAATCTTACCGCGGTCTACTTGATGGAATGACGGTACCCAACTGTAATCTACCGTGGTTGTAGATGTTAGTAATCCAGACGACGATGCGTCTGGACAGTTTCCTGGTAATCTGGATTAGATAAAATTTTTATCGTTACTGATAGCTTTTCATGGATTTATGCAAGACGAACATTGATTTTTCACTACTTACTCTAATTGCATGTTCCGAACTATACAATCGTTCTGTAAATGTGGCGGATACTTGATTGAATCCAATAACTGCTCGAATTCAGTTCTCGTCGTAACATTATCATTCGAGACGATTGTTGGGGATGTTGAAGATGAACGACAAATCAAACCACACTTGGGCGATTCATGTTTCGGGTCGATTTTATTCTCATCTTGAGCTGTTAGAGAAGAATAATATATCATTTCTGATGATTTCAATAATGAAAATAAATTGTAATTCATGCTCGCACACAATTACGAACTAACTCATTGTGTTAGTAATTGCCCGATAATCCAATCATTATTTCTCTATGCTGCCAATAATTATAACAATCGATAAACAGAATTATTGGAAAATTCAAACTTAGTCCTGCAATCAGTCCTAGAAGAGCAAAGATGACAGACCGATGTAGACACGACATAGCAAAAAATATGGCTAACTGTCCAGACATACTATTGCCAGAAAATAACGTCATGAATCATTTTCAACGAAAATCCCTGTAGCATGTGCATATTTATATGTGTACGTTATGAAGCATTATCTGGTTGTGTTCGCAGCTTCAAATATTTATCAGTCGTGATTTTTTTGATGAATTACGTTGAAATCACCAATAAAATCTTCAATCAATTTGTTTCCAGGACATTCATGTGGATTCGATTGTCTGACATAACATTAAGTAAATCTACACAGTTTGCACCATCTAAGATATGGCAAGGAATCGCCTTCATACTAATGAACGGTATTATTAATCTGAACCATACAAGTATTTCTATCATCTTCTTAGATATGAAAATACCGAAGATGTTATCAAAATTTTATTGCGGGGAAACACCATCGTGATTTGCAAAATGGATAGAGAGCGGTAGTTCGGACTAACTCATGAATGTACATGAGTACGAGAAACATGAGAATTAATGATTCATATGCTCATCCCTCATATTCTTCAACGGCTATTGTTGCTAATGATCTTTGCAAACACTTGATGAACTACCAAAGACCCCCCCTCCCATTTTACAGCACCTTGGGCTAGTCGATTTAATGAGAGTGACTTGCAACATTGCATATTGATCCGACACTGACTTACAAATTGGATTGGTGAAATCGAAGTGTATATTCTCGGACATATAGTTATGATGTATCTCTCTCCTGGGATTGTCCTGTATCGTTAGAGGGAGATTACGTGATAGTGTTTCATTGCTGACATCAATATTGAACTTAGAATCCGATGAGGCAGTGTGCGATTGAATACTTGAAATACTGTTGCGTTGACACGATGTCAGGCTCGTATTTGTATCGCTCAGTTTGGCAGCAGAATATATCAATGGAGATTGGGATCGATTCATTTGTTTATAATCGAGACTGTTTTTTCGGGCGATATATTTTCCGCTTAATGAAAGTTTGGAGCTCGTTGAATGTTTATGAACAAGTTGATGAATTTTCGCAAAAGATCCGGAAAACCCATTGATGTACGATGAGTCATCAGTTTTATTCGAAGCCGAGTCATATCGTTGATGACAGGCAGCCACGTGTGAACCGTTTGATCTCTCATTGGAATGATACTTGAAGCATAATAAACACCAAGTTGAGTTGTGATCGTGCATTTTGAACAGATGGAGAAGCATCATCTCATCTTCAAGTACGTCGTCCGTTTTTTTTTTACTGGAAAGGTGATTTATCTCGACGTTATTATGAGTATGGTAAAAATGCAAAAAATAATTTTTGAAAAGTCATTAGAATTTGGAACAATAAATACTTGCGATCTGGCATTCTAGTTGTGCATATATCATTTCTATTCGGAACCAATTCGTCGCGTTGGAGCCATTGTTTCAGTGATTTAGTGACTTCTACGTCATTTTCACCTAATAAGAGAAAAAAACACCAGTGATATACAGCTGAACGGCTCGAAGATTAGAATGTTATGGCAACTGTTCAAAAACCTGAAAAAGTTATGGTATCAAGTGGAACGTTTGGAATTTGCAATACATCAGTTGCGGAAACTATTCAATCCTGAATGGATATAATCGAAATTATGAATGCAATAATGTTCACTTTCGCGCCTTCATGCTCTTCTCAATTACGTATGAAAGAGTAATACCGGTCTTGAATATACATGTATTTAATAATGTAATCTACTTCGATGCAGGGAAGACGGAGGAATACTACGAATTCTCAATGCAACATTCGCGGCTTATTTTAACAACTGCATTCCGGAATCTCAACGTTCCATTGCTGTGTTTTATTGAAGATACTAGAAAATCCGAAATTGCACATGTTTTCATCATTTTGGTAAGACGCGGATCACCAAAAATTATATCGATATAGGTCATGAGTCAAAATTGCAAAGTACCTGGTGCAGATTCACTGACGTCATTTTCATCCAAAGAATTTTCGTCTACCAGTGTCAAATTGAGTACATCGTTTTCACACTCATCTACATATACATCGTGATTTCTGTTCCTCTGTAAATAAGCGGATGGCGATAATATGATTACGGTTGTTAAATCATAGATGGATGGGAGAAAAATGTCTCAAATCATATAGCAAAGTTTATTTTACACCGCAATCGCTGCTACTACTGCTGCTGCTTGATGAGGAATCCCCACTTTTTGAAATTGGAAATTTCAGAGAAGCTACAGGCTTCTTACCAATATCTTTCAAGAGTGAATCTGACGGTGTATGTATAGAAATACCAGAATGTTTCAATATTCTGTGCTTTGATGATTCACATTTGTATGAACTTGACGACAATTTTGAAGTAATGTTGTGAGAAAGAAGCCCGACGCAGTCCCTTGAATTTTGGCATTCCAGTGGTGGTGAATTTTTACCCACCACTTTATAATCAGTTGGCTTAAGAACGTCATTATGGATAGATCTAGAAGTAATGAAAGAATGATGTGAATATAAGCATAGTAAAAAAGAAAGCTTCATAGCGAGAATAATTCTAAGTACACGTCTGCGAGGATGCTGCTAATTCTAAATAGTATTATGTATTGTACGTGTAATCCAATCGGATTGTTTACAATACTCCGAAAGTTTGTACAAATCAATGGTTGTGAACGTGATGAAAATCTCAAAATGCAGAATTGTGATAGTTGGGATATCAGATTACTCCGTTTTAGTTCGAATCAAAACAACATTCTTAGTTGATGTGGAAATGTATGCTGTCCTAATGATTTTGTCAAAAACAAGATATCATGACAAAACATAAACCAATACCACCAGTATGCTCTGAAGTAAAGTATAACTCAATCGCAATTAATACATTTTGATTATTCGAAGTTTTCTATCGTACCTCAATGGTGTATTCAAATCCATTTCAGACGAACGAGAATTTGCTAGCGATGATGTACTATCTTCATTACCATTCACAGAATTTTCTAACTGTGATTGGATAATTGATGGCACGAAGTTAGTTGCAGCAACGCCCTCTGAAACTCTCATTGCGGCGATTGTGTTTCGCGATATTTCAATCGCTAATCTCTGTGAATTATGACATAGTTCTGTACGGTAGGAAAATTCTTTACATTCTTCATTGAGATATCATCAGATTGAAATATAGTAGCTGAAAATCGAATTTGAACCGAATAAAATGCATATAGAAACCTCTTTCAATTCATTGATATTGCTGATCTCGACAGCGTTGATGAAAAGTTGGCGGCCTCACCTGAAATCTATATTGAACATACCTTATAGCATATGATATGATGTAAGTCTATTATATGCCTACCGTAGTATTAGAGTGTCCAAATCAGTATTAAGATATCCTTCCGTGGCAAGAAGATCAAGTCTAAAAAATCGATTGTAACCCCAACATTCGCCAATTTCGAAATCGGATGCGAATTCCCGCACAATATTTTTGCTAGTATCTTGTGATCCTTGGTGTATCATTTCCACTCGATACTCGTATCTGATTGCAAATTGTATCATAATTACATATAATACTCCAAAAAAATTTCTTTATCACTTCAAAAAAAAATTGTATATCAAGAGATTGTACTTCGATATTTCAGGTAATCCTGCACTAAGTTCCAAAAAAACAGATAAATAATTTCCTCGTACAACCCCGTTACCATCGGGATATACTTTCAGACGCCAACATAGCCCATTAACGTGTAGTGGTGCTGAATAGACTGGATCAGCCGTTAATTGTAATTGGGTGAAATGTTGCATTGCAAATGTCGCACTATCGTAAGTAGGAACAATTTCACTGGAATAATCCGAAAAACAATAAATAGTATGGTGAGGATATTTGCCATTTGTAGATGAGGTTAAAGTTCAACTAATACCTGTGAAAATCGGCTGGTACAGGAGCTGTTACGAAACTGGTGATGGGTTTCTTACGAACTTGATGCATCATTCGCAATAATTCGGAACTTTTCATAATGAGCTCGGATCGTGAACATGAATGTAATTGATGTTCGATTTCTTGGATGAGAGCCTCTAATTGTTCTGATTCTAATGTGAGAGAATTTTTCTGGCCCATTAACGTCATGAGTTTTGTTTTCAATTGTGAATCCAGTCGTGTTATCATCAACTCGACGGCATTACGAATTTCACGAACACGTTCATCTTTAGCAGTCCTTACGCACTCAACATTCCGTTCCTGCAAGGAAAAAAACCTTATATATGAAAAAAAAAGTGTGAAATGTAGAATGTATTCGACTTCTTAATTATTAGTAATCGAATTATTAACTCATCAAATGATTAATGTTTATTACCACTTCTTCAACGATGCTCACGTGTTCTATCAGTCGTCTCTTTAATTGGCCAACTTCCGCTTTCACTTGAGTCACATGATGATCGTACACGTCATCGAGGGGTTTGAAAGTATGTCCTGTATGAGTGCCACCCCAAAGGGCACATTGATGACATATACATCTTTCACAACTCCAACAGTATACGGACAATTTTTCGCGATGTACGGTGCATCTTAATTCATTTTATGTAAAAATACACAAATGTAGATGAGAAACATTGCAAAACTATTGGCTGATATTACTACCTGTCCTTCGTGAACTCATCCAAATGTGCAACGGCACCTCCTGCGGCCTGGAGAGTGTCCAATTGCTGAGTAACTTCTTCAACCCATCGACAGTTAACGAGCTCATGAAGATGAAGAGAGGCTCGACAATGAGGACATTGAGAACGTTGTTCGGTTAGCCATCTCCGGACACATGTATAACAACATAACTTGCTGCAATGTGGGCATAAATGAGCATCCCGCAGCTTTTCCATACATATGAAGCATCTAAATACTTCAGCAAGGGTCTGAAATAGATACAATTCATACTGAATAATTAATTCTCAGGTTGGGACAATAATCGTATATTGTACCCCAACATTTGATCAATGAATAATTTATGTGGGTGGTCAATCATAACTACATGAAGTCATGACGCCATGGATGTTCATCGAGAACTTGTATCACTAAATTTTCGACATTGATGATACTAACCTCGACACTGTGTTCATCACTTGTAACTCGTGAACTCGCCATGGCTTGGTTTTTATTGAACATTGACATTCTCCACCGTTTGAGATATTATCCTTTCTTATACATTCTAATAATGTGTTCACCACACGAAGTTATATGTATAATATACAAAAAAATCTAAATCAGAAGCACAACCATTATCTTCTATACACATATGAAGAGCCCCCCATCCATACCAGGCAGGCACATAATGCTTTCACCTGATGACCTGATGTGTATAATCAATGTATATCAGTGTAATGTATATAATCAAAATGTACGATTCAACATCGATCCTTATGAAAATTAATCTTCTTATCCCATTGATTCAATTATTTGAATCGATTCTTTCAACTCAAGCAATTCGAGAGATCGATTTTTTGTCTTACATATTGATCGACAAATAACAGCATGGCGGAAACGACCGACAATTATAAATGTAACCTTAATTTTAACCCAAAGAATGTAGGTTTTTCGTTTCAAAATAAATAATTATCGATAAATCGATATAAAAATAACTGTTTGTCTGAACTTTCGATGGTTTCATCGAAACCATCGAAAGTTTAGGTTAATCAAATGATTTGGCTGAGAAAGTACGCTAACGCGTGCCGCGCTTTTTCAACTATAATGAATATCGACTCAACAAGGTGAGATTCCAAAAGTATGCGCATATATTCCAGTGTCAGGGCGCATGTGAAAATACTGAAGGAAGCGCGAATTACCGAATTACTTCTGCGCGTAATCACCCTGGCAGAAAAAAACATCCAATCAACAAGTATGCCCATTTGCCCAATGATCTGTGCTTCACTACTACTTTGTACAAAAACCTACGCCGTTTGGTACCTTTTTTGAAAGATTCCATATAATAATGTAGAAGTTCATGAAATTAACAATTGAAAGAAATGATTTGGCATAAATCCACAGAGTGTCCCCGCAGTGTATTCATCATTTATTACCGCAAAACATCGATGTATCAAAAAAGATAATGAAAACATATTTACAGATCGATTGTTCACCAAATAGAGCCGCAAAAACTTCTTCAGTATTCTTCACCTAAACTCACAATGAAATCCTCAATTCTCTAGAATGATGGGCCAATGTTTAAGCATACGTAGAGCATTATAGTTAGTGAGGTTTTGTTGAGTTTTTAAAAAAATACTATACGATTCGTGAATACATGATCCAGATAACCAACAAATGCGCAGCTTCTTTTGTTCACGTATTCCACTATCTTCACCTCATTTATAGTTTGGATTAGCTAGCCCTAACAAGTCTTTATGCAATCATCTATTCATTGATCAACTACAATTATGATTTCTCGAGCGTTGAACGAGTAACTCGCTGTTCACTTAGTTATATAGTTATACCTATATTTAAAGATTCGCCAAAAAATATCACGAATATACCACCCTCGCACTGAATATCTGAGGTATATGTCCGGTGTTCCCACTGAAAAAAGTTCGATCTCTCATACCATAATTATACGTAATTATGTGGTAAATTGCTCGCATAGAAATTGAACAAATACAGTATATATGCTGAAAAATACAAAAAAAAAAGGTATTATCATTTATCAGATCCCCTATGGGGGAGAGTTTCCCTGCGGGCTGCCCGGATTTCTCTAACATATTTCCACACGTCTGTTTTGGAAGGGGCACTTAAAAAATGGAGAAGAATATATATGGCAGAAGCAGTTGAAATCACTTAAGTACCTGCTCGAGAAAAATTGATTAACGATTTTGCAAATTACGAGTAAGTTTAAAAATATTGGTAACGCTAGTATACCCACTATTTAATAAAGGAAATGTGTTTATACGGAGGACTTTTTTATGCAAGTGATCAATTACTTGAATTAACCAAGCAATTAGAAAAACGTTTACTGGGAGCTGTCGCAAAATAAATAAAAAGCAACATATTTTATATCCGAACTTCAAAGTAAGTTTTGTACTTGTTACAATACTGAGCTTGTTATTTTAGAGCTCATAAACAGTTGTTAGATTATTTCAAACTTGTTTTTCAAATATTCTCAAGTATATATAAACATTTATAGATGTTATGTTAGCTTTGGACATGAATTTACTTCTTTTAATTCATAAATTTGTGGATTTATTGCTGATATTTTCATTTCTCACTTTTGAGGTATTAATCAATACAGTTTTCCCTCATTAATCACTCACAATTCTGAAGTTCTTTTATTTATACTCACTAATTCGGTCATTTGATAAACTTTCATTTATTATTTATTCACGTGATAATATTTAAATTTCCATTCGGGGCACTCTTACGCAATGGAGTGGTTTATATTCGCACATCAGTAAAGTATTACTTGAACATTTTGAAAACAGCGCCTCTGTTACGTCCCCGCACCATTTCATTAGCTGTTATACCAACTGATACAAACTTTACCATAAATAGAAGTAAGATGATAAAGTAGAAATATATATATATAG
>JAPYZF010000529.1:0-42592 GCA_030523045.1 Meteorus cinctellus | reverse complement strand
TGAACAAGTTCCGACCTCTGATGTTCAGGGTAGGTACTAAACTTTTCAGGGTACGCGAAAAATGGACTTATGAGCTTCTATGGGAGAGTATTCTTTGACCCAGCATAGAAATCGACGGTGGCACCATCTACCTCACCACTATAGACTTCGAATTCTTTACTACAGCCCTGGCCTATTCCACATATCGAGGTCTGAATGTTTATGTCTGTATATATTTATATATATGTACATACCATACGCCTATGACCATATATTTCATATTTTTTCATCAGGCTCAACAATATCACACATTGATATAATAATAATGCGAGTGATAAAATAATATATAAAAGCTGAGTGCAGTGTGGCGATCATTGTATTACTTCTGCTTGATTAGTGGATTTTTAGGCAATTTTTATTTCAAAGATTATTAATGAACTCTTCGATACGTTGATTGTTGATTCATCAGTTTCTAAATTTGTTCTCCACTGCATTTATTATACTCAAAGACAAAATGTGAGTCACTTAAAAATCATATAAGGTATTTTTTAGTTGCAATTCATATTCTGAATCGAATCTTGAATAGGTCACATGAAGTGGCTCGTTAGAATAGTCATAAACAAAGGATTGTTGACATAATATTGTTGGTTTTTCAGATTAATTTGATAGATTCCAACAAAATAGACCCAATGGATAAAGAAATAAATTTGAAAGTGTTAACTTTAAATTGTTGGTGAGTTGTTTTTCTTATGGATAAACTAATATGAAATTTATGAACAAACAATTGATATATATATATATATATATAAATATATATAAATTTCGATACATGATTATACCATTTATTGATTCATATATTCATGTTGAAAATCTATCGATTATTCATATTTTCTATGTATTGGAATTTTGTATGAAGGCAGTAGCACTAAATGACTACATTTTTATGTATTATAAAGGGGTATCCCATATGTGTCGAAGAATAGACGGGAACGAATGTCTGCCATTGCTCAACGACTCTCCACTGGTGATTATGATATTGCGTGTCTCCAGGAAGTTTGGTCCATCAATGATTATAAAATGATCAGGAATATGTGTCATGATAAGTTGCCACATTCACATTATTTTCATAGGTAATTCCCCATCATTTTCTCAAGATAGAGTAAAGAACTTGATAATTAATTGCATAATGTAATTCCAGTGGTGTTCTCGGGTCGGGACTGTGTATGTTCTCAAAATATTCCATTCAAGATGTTATGTTTCATAAGTGGTCACTCAATGGATATGTTCACAAAATTCATCATGGGGATTGGTTTGGAGGTAAAGGTGTTGGCCTCTGTAGACTCAAAGTATATGATACGAATGTCAATGTCTACGTAGCTCATGTAAGCATATGAGATTATTTGTATTGAATGAAATTTAGTGAAAGCTATTATTATTTTGTCACAATATAACGATGAAAATATTAGTTACATGCTGAATATAATTGTGAGAATGATGAATATTCGGCACACCGAATTCTCCAAGCCTTTGATATGGCGCAATTTATCAGGATGACTGAGCGAGGTGCAGATGCTGTGATTCTCGGTGGAGATCTGAATACTGGACCACAAGATTTGGCATACAACATTATAAAGGGAGTAGCTTGTTTGGTCGATTCTTGTACAGATACTGATAACGATGTGGGGACGAGTGATTGCGCCAACAATAGTTACACACCATCAAAAATTGCAAGAAAATTACCACAAGGAAAACGCATTGATCATATTTTATATTTGGGGTCTGAGAATGTCAAGGTAATGCCATGAATCTAGTCAAAAATACTGTAGTATATTAACAAGTGGATTCTGGTTTTTATTCATGGATAGATGGATGTTCTCAATTATGGGCAGCCTCTTCCAAATCGCATTCCAAATATGAGTTTTAGTTTTTCTGATCATGAGGCGGTTGTAGCGGAGTTTCAATTGACGAAAGGTATAATATCTAAATTATTTAACATTCAACTTCCCCAGTTATCATCAAGTTGAATGGATTTCATTACAATTATACCAATTATATATTTCATATTTGTATTCATATATTGTGTTAATTTTCAGGCCACTTCTCAGTAAGAGACACCGACGTGAGGCCATCTTTAAAAGAGGCGATGAATATTTGCAAAAGCTCACTGCAAGATATAAAACGTCAACGTTTATGGTATTTGATCGCAAGTCTTGTATTAATCCTGCCGCTCACTTATTCTATGGGCCTTGACTCAATAACCGGATCTATTTGGGCTATTATAAGTTTGAATATACTTCGACTTTTCGCTACCGCAATCCTTTGCTATACATTATTCATGAGTTCTATATGGAATAGCGTAGAACGTAAGGCTCTAAGAGCTGGACTCTTGGCAATGGAAATCCATCTTTATCAATTGAATAATAATATAAACCAAAAATATAGTTCCCAGCCGATGGAACCTTGTGATTAATGTTTCTCTTTTCTATCACCGTAATTTGAATCGTCCGATCTTATGAGGCTACTGCGAAAAAAAAAATATCCACTTACAGTACAATACTTAATTCTGCATATATAATATATTTTTGCAAATTTATACAAATATTTCTTATACAAAATCGGATTGGATACACATAGCAGTGGGTTTATGTATAAATGTATGAAATTATGAAAATCACACGGCCACTTTTTTATTTTTTATTCAATTATTTAATGACATTTAGTGTTTCATCATTGTGAAGTGACTTGACTATTCCCATTTATAATATATTGACAGGCGATATGTTATTTTATACACGAATTTATCTAGTTCTGGCTCACTATATAAGACAATAAAGCATTTATATCTATCGTAATTGTAAAGATGAGACATGAAAACACTTGCAAAAAGTCTCAAGTATAATATCACTTGTTTTTATGATTTGCAGTGCATTTCTAATAAAATTATTTACAAGCCTCAGTTATGTGTGATATGTCAGTATTAAATTTATATGTATACATTAATAATTAAAAAAATACAGTTTATACGAGTTTATCATACTGATTCCAATTATTCTCCTATACTTAGTATCTCTTATCAAGCTGTCGAATCAATTATTCATATTCTTATTGTTGTAAATTTATCCAAGCCAAACGTCGCATCATACATTCATATGACACCAAGAAAAAATAAAATCTAGAACATTTCATTATGCAATATTTGTACTCAAAAATGCGTAGAAGCTAAATTGAAAATAGGCGTAATTCTGATTACAAGTCTGCGCAATATTTTTTCACACTTTTTTATTACATGTCATTATCAAAGTTCTTTTTCGTAATCGAAGCAACGCTGGAACTTAACGTGAATACATTTTATGACTTCGGTACTCTTTGAAAAGCATTGATTTATCTATAGCGTACCCATATCATTTACAATTACGCATTGGATAGTTATTGCACACGAATTGTACATTTTGGAAATAAATTATCAACATCATTTTAAGCGATAATATAAATGTATGGGCATGAAGAAATCTATTAAATGAGAGATTGAATTCTTTCGTGATTTTTTCATCCAGTTTGACCAGTTTACTCTCATATCAAATGAGGTGATACGCTCTGAAATATATATATATATAAATCTTTAAACAAACTGGGCGCCCAAGTGATAAATACATGAGCAATATAAAAGCTACATAGCATAATCCACCACTTATAATTAGAGAAAAAGAATCTCATTTACAATTCAATGTTTACCAGCGATTAGTGTGTTCCTGTCCTAATGAATTGATACTCATTTATTACTATATCCAATTATTCATTATAAAGCTTATTTTTAGAAACTATTACGGAAAGTCTATATAGGAATGTAAAACAACCAAACTTGCATGTATACGAATTGT
Source organism: Meteorus cinctellus (assembly GCA_030523045.1). Taxonomy (NCBI): domain Eukaryota; kingdom Metazoa; phylum Arthropoda; class Insecta; order Hymenoptera; family Braconidae; genus Meteorus; species Meteorus cinctellus. The sequence goes on along the minus strand of JAPYZF010000529.1, from coordinate 38,735 downwards.
CTTCTTTGGTACACTCATTTTTAGGGCAATTGTTCCACATAATTCTTCGGTACTAATCCTGTTTTGCCATTCAATGTACCTTCCAACCAGCCAGGTTCCAGTGATTGCTTGACTAAAATTATATTAATCACAACTATTGGTATGGAGTAACAAAATTGACGGTAAAGATGTAATGAATAAATAGAATGATAAAAGTTTATCTCAACTATTATGAACTGTTACCATTTGTAATGATTTGGTTAGGTTCGAATGAAAGCTCTCCATCATTTTCTGCCAAGCAGGCGTACAATGTACGAACCCTCCAAATCCCTGGTGTCTGACCAGGACTTGACCGACCACTATTAGGCGAAGTGTTGACACTAAAAAATTAATAATTTGTTATCGAAAAAGTGCGGGTTCCATGCTTGTTCATTGCATCAGGTATAATATGCATAACTCACATAGATATTGATGGATTGACACGTTGTTGTGAATATCCGGATGGATAATGCATACCCATGATTGCTCCACGCTTATCTTTGGTTGGCAATAAATCAGATGCGAACATATGCGAATCAGATGCGACAGATTCGCTTGAACTACTGGTATTACCACTGCCAAGCACTGGAAGATTACAAAGAATAATTATTTCTAATCAGAATTCTCATAAATTGAATGTTAAAACCTTTTTCTTTCAATTCCGATATTCACCTCTGTCAGCAGAATGGTACATGAAATTCGCATTGACCAATTTTGTACGACCGACACGACTATCGGTGTATAATGGTAATCGCGACACTCCATATTCAATATCATCAAATTCACCATTATTCCTATCATCAGTAGATGACAGGGGCTTTGTAACAATGGACAATGGTCCGTCATAGTAAGATCTTGTGACGAGCTACACAATGTATTTGAACAATAAGGATATTTACATGAAAGTGACGGTAATAATAGATTATTGAATGGAATGGAAGCATACTAACATGAGAGTGTGTTACAGGGACAGCAGTATGCGTTGTATATCGACTCACTGAGTTTCCATTACCAGTCGCACCTTGAACTTCATTTGGATCTATACGTGACGATAAACTTGTTGTCTGAGAATTTGGCGATACTTGCGATACATTTCGCGTTATTTCATGTGGTGCACCGGACGATATCCGTTCATAATTCTCGATCAAAATTTCCACAACAATATTATAAAATTTGATATCCATAATAGAAGCAACAGTTTCTTCTTCAGGACGCAATAAAGTAGGGCCAAAGCACACGGCCAAATTGCCCACAGTCATCAAATTTTTATCACATTTATTTGCAACGCTAAAAAAATACAATTTTTTTCATTTTTTCCCACTCATAAAATAAACCTTCTGCACTGTATTTATTCGGAATATAATAAGAATTAATTGATTAGTGAAATAGTTCATACTTGCGTAGGTGCTTGATCAAAAGCATCAGAATATTGAAGTTGGGCTTCGGCAATCGATAGACCAAAGTATGTATATCGCGTATACGTGCTTCTCTCGATTCTAGTTCTGCAATGAAATATTTTTGTTTGAATGTTATCATTTCACTACAAGCAATGAAAAAGAGAATAATTCACATAATACAAAACTTACTGGCGGCCATTATGAAACCATTATAATAGCGAAATGTCATAACTGGTTCGGATAATGTTCTAAGATAATTTTTGAGCGCACTAGTGATGGTTTTACTTTCCCATTCAAAACGATCATCAATATTAACTTTCTCCAATTTTCTCTTATCGAGACCCATCGCTAAAAGTTTATTCACTTTGGATGCGACGCCAACCACTCGATAGAGCCCTTGCTCTTCCAAACCTATATAATCAGATGTCACTTTTATAAATATAACTTCACGATAATTATTTGTTATCTTGTATCGTGCAGTAAACTGACCTCTGTCTTCCAGTGTAGAAATACACTTTGATATGAATGCATATCCGTTTTCATCTAGAATGGTCTCTTCTGGCTTTATAGATGGGCCTTGCGAAGCATATGTCTGTGAATTAGAATCGTTGAACGGTACTTTTCATTTTTTTGATTCTGCATTTCTTATTCATGAATTCATGAATAAAGCGCTTAATATACTGACTTACTGGCTCTTTTCCGTCCATCGCGTCCATCCATAGTTTTCTGTCTTCTTCAGAGAGAGCTTGAAACGTGAATGTCACGCCAGGCCTAAAATATGCATATGAAGAATTTGTGATTTGTCATTCAATTAACGATCATTGCGTGGAAAAAAACGTGGAGTTCTCAGGTAGGTTACAAAACTTACTTATCTATGGCGGTAATATCGAAGCAAAATCTCTTTTCAATTGTATCTGACATGCGGCGAATACAGGTTGCCAATGTCAATGTATCTTTGTTACTCTGTGTACGCATGTAGTATATATAATGGAACGAAAGAACTCATTAGTACAATGCTGTTATATTTAGGTATATTGTTTCAGAATGACTTACGAATTTCCCGGTTAGTTGATTATATGGTATCATCGTGAATTCCTTTTTGTCCTTCTGATATGTACAATACTGTTTTGTCCATGTTGTTCCGAAAGCCTCTGAAAAATCCAGGCACCATAATGATTATAGGTAAAACTCATGAACAAATAATCCGCAAACTTACTTTTTTCCATCAAAAATAAATAACCCTCACGCGAGTTCAATTTACTTATTCCAGTTTCGACCGCTGACTGTGCAGAATTATGAGAAATGAATAAATCACAAATACATTATTAATTTTATGAAGAATTAGTTGCTCTTTATATTTTCAAACACAACCACTTGGTTAAATAATTATTTTCGAGAATGATAGTTTTAATTTGATGGTTTACCTTTTTCATGTCCTTCATTTTATTCATAAGCGATTCAGTTTTATCCCGGGTCGCGAGAAAATTCTCTCTAGTCTTGTAAAAAAATACACACACACAAATAATATAAATGATTAAGCCGCATCGCATGCTGTTATTGAACTACATAAATAATTTTAAATCAATTAGACAAAAACGAGAGCGATAGAGTTTTCATTTTCCATAACAAAATTTTTGGTTAATTGTAGATTAATTGTCGCATTTTTTTTTGTCTAAATGATACAGCATGTAATTATACCTTTTGTATTTTCAATTGCAATTCAGTCATATAAGGCTTGAAATCCTTCGCAACTTCGTGACCCTGATGATAGAATGTCAACCATCCGAACATAAATCCTAACAGCTGAAATGCGAAAAAATATTTTCAGATTGATATGACGAAAATTGTTTGGCAAAAATTAACTTACAGTCTCTACGAATTCAAATTTTTTCCGTTCTTGAACTTCTTGCAAAAGGAAAACATATTCTAAACTGGCTTGGCAGAAGTGTCTCTCTGCCATATCCAGTGTTGCATCTGCCTGAGACAGAAATTAAGAGAAATTAATGACACTCACAATAATATTCACTACATTGTGAACAGGGCCCTAAAAGGTAGATATTGTGGATTACCTCCTGAAGAACATTGTCTTGTTTTTTCGTTGAAAGATTCAAATAACGCTCTTGGCTTTGGCAAAATTTGACTGTTTGCTTCTCAAACTTCTTCTTTCCTTCCTGAAAATCCATAAAATCATGAAATAGTTTTCAATATCGAACTAGTGAATTGATCACTACGAAAAATAAACAAATATCAAAACCTTAACTCCACCGATATGTTCCTTCCTGAAATTCTCCAGTGGAAGTATTATTTGGTCATAAGCTCTTTCAAGCTGCAAAATATCACATTTAATTAGTATTCTGTAATAGAACATCGATATTTTGTACACATCTGTACATCTGTATATACATATAAAATGTCGTTCAGATGAAAAACCAATTATTGATGATTCTCGAATAAATCGTGTCCAAATAGTGTGATCAATATAGCATAAATTATATATACATGTACAGATGTATATATTCTACATGAAGTATATACCATATGTACAAACTAAAATGCAATGGTGTATCAAAGATGTGGTACAGTTTTGAGTGAAGAATAAAACACAAAAAAAAATGAAAGTGGAACTGTTATGAGTGTACAATAATTGAATGTGAAAAGTGGAGAAATATTGAAGCGCATTGCATCGAATTTAATATAATACTTGCATTTCCTAGTTTGCCAACTAAAAAAGTAAATATAAAATCAAGAAATTTATATTAACATTTGATATTAGGACACAACGAACTAGTACATGGATGTAATAATTTGTGGTATCAGGGAAACTAAGTAATTCGATACACATTTGATACCGGTAACTATCATGCGTAAATAATACACATAGGTTTTTATCAAATGAAGCCTAGAAATGTTTTGTATCAGTCGATATAGAATAATGAACGATTATTTGTGGATGAAATAAAATTAATAAAGATTAATAACCATTTTCGGGCGTTCATATTAGACATAAATACTCATTATTATAGCTTACCATGCGGTCTCTTTCATCTTCAATTGACGCAATGAGTTTACCAAATTCCTTCAGACTTTGTGATATATGCGTTTCATCCTCAGTTTGTGTTTCTCCAATACATTCAAAACTAAAGTTCTGCAATGTTTTTGAGAATGCTCTTTGGGCTCTAGAAAGATCTTCAAAAAAGAAAGAAGAATAGGAAACAGAACGCTTAATTCAATTGCTAATCAAAATTAATTGTTAGCAATTATCATACTATCATCAAATCATCCAATTTTTCTGCCTAATATTTATCAACTCTTTATATAGATAAATCATCAATACGTGTGCAGAAAAAAATGATAAGATTTTATCTTCCATGCACATTCACAGCACGAGCAATTAATTGGCAGATAGCACTACAAGAATTATTATATATTACACGTAATCTAATGAATCTATGCCAACTAAACAACACCTTAATGATAATTGAACGTGAAATAAGAGGAAAAATGAAAGGGAAATGTGTCTGTGTATTATCACTGCACAGATTTGATTTACCTATGCATATATACAAATATGATTGAATATTATACGGTGTTGTGTGCAATAGGTGCGATATACAATAGTACATTAACGAATGAATACAACAGCAATCGCTATTGAGGACTTACTTTTAGCAGCAAGTAACAAGTCCTTGACCTCTTTGATAAGTCGTTTTATTTGTTGACTAGTTTTTTCTAGTTCACGTTCATGATAATGTAAATTTTCACGAAAATATGGACTATCCGTGAGAGAATCAGTGAATTCCAGTGGTTTCAAACCGATGCCCATTGTGTGTCTCAATTATTTCAATTATTAATTATTGAAATATGTATGATTGTAACATTGATGACTAATAAAGAAAAATATATCTGGAAGAAATATGCTTCACACAAACTTCGTTGAGAATTGTGAGGCTCTTATGCTGCGTTCACTGTTTTTTTTTTTGCATACTCTAAATTGAATTCCACTATGAGTTGACGAGATAACACCTCGTCTGATATCACACGGATGTCTGTTTTAAATTCAATAGAATCATCTGGCCGTACATAGAAAAACATAAATACACACAACACATAAATAAAAATTCTTCTTTAACATAAGTATTTTTTTCAATAGAAAAAAAAAACTGTTTGGCACAAAATCGTATTATCAAGATTGAATAAATCTTATTGTGAACCTCAGTAAAATTGCGAAACTGACAATCAAATCACACAACACTTTTATTATATATACGTAGTGGATATCCACAACGAAGACAATTTATTTTGATTGTGATGAATAATGATGATCAATGATGATGCTGTTCCTTCAATACTTGATTAAAATTTCCAATGTGTGTATACATATGTACATATATGTATTTATACTTGTATTATATATACATAACGCAATTGTAGAGGTCTACAGCAGTCTACAGTGATCTGCAGTGGTCTACAATCTACACTGAGAGAAAAACAGGGCGTCGACAGTGAGGACAATCAGAATTGCGGTCATCAGCAATGTCAGCATTTTCATTCTTTCAATTAACAGATTTACCGACTGATTACATTGGCGTCATCATCTTATTCCATTTTCAAGTGCTGCGCAATAGATATACGATAATTCAAGATGGCAGCACTAGCAATGTTCTAAGAATAAAATAAAACTGACAATACAAAGAAAGAATTTGAGAAAATTATATTCGGCAGTAATCATTTAATTAATGACTTCAATGATACATTTGATTTATTACGATCAAATTTACTACAGGCACGGATGAATCGCATCCTGGACATGAGATATTTCGATTATATATATATTAGCTGTATGTGTTGATATTATATGTGTTTTGTTCCACATGCGTGTGTATTTACGAATGTGTGGAAACAAAATTTGTTTACTATAGATTTATCGGCTGGGACCGATCGGTGGATCATGCCATTTGAATTCCTCTTGATATGTGACATACACTAACCAGTAAAAAATATTGAGGACGGTGAATGAAGCAGGGAATACTATGCGCGCAATTCTGTCAATATATGAAACACTGTTGATATGTCTTTCGATACGTTCACCGTGTTTATGACAACCGCGTGCTGCTTCACGTTCACGACGTCGTCTGTAACATCATATCAATTTTAAATTTCAAAATGTTAATTGTACTTGAACGATGCACCATAAATATGATGATGAACTGGTGCGAGTTAGAACAAACCTAAATGCATCATCCCCAGTGAGACAGTAAAGGAATAATCGCCATTTCGGTAAGCATACTTCAGTTTGAGTTTGTCGTTCCATTGTTGATGGTTTGCATGTTACCGCTGCGGATATTGAATAGCCAGAATCTAATCCGAATCCTGCTGAATCCTATCTCCCGATTTTTATGATTGGAAAAAATAGATGAACAATGGATGAATAAGTAAAGAGAGAAGAAAAGTGATGAAAAATAAAAAAATGCATCACAGATTAAGGTGAACTGCAATTTAGCCCGAAAAGAATATGCATTGAAAAAGCTGTTATTTTATGTTTTACATTTATATGTATTCTACGACTGGATGTTTTGTATTGTGCTCACATTGTAAATGGGACATAGCACAGAGCCACGTCTTCTTGCTGAGACCTCAGGGTGTACTGCTTGCGGGCTGTATGTTGCCATCGAGCTCAATTTATCATTGTATTCTTTGCCGGTTGTATCTTCCCAATCTTCCCAGTCAGTTTCGTTGATGTATATTTCACCGCTTCCAACTTTAGTGAAATAGTGGACACCCGCGAATTCAAGCAATGTTGCGATGCAATAGAAAAAACTCATTAAAAGAAACCAATCTAATGCCGTAGCATATCGTACTTTCGGTAGATCAGTTCTCGAATCCAAACTTATTGTCGATAGAGTGAGCACTGTTGTGATGCCTGGAATGAATAATCATCATGAGATGAGTTATTAATAAATGGGACATTCGTTTACAAATAGTTTTCTGGAGTGTTAGAGTGGTCTTGCTATTATATGCAAAATGGTAAAACGAAGAATTTTACCAAGGCCAACACGATCACTCGTTGCTTCTCGATGAATCCAGAATGACACCCAACTCAAGACGACAATGAGAACGCATGGAACATAAACCTAAACGGAATCAAAAATAGAAATCCGAATGAATTCATTTCTCACATGAAATATGATTATACCTGAATGAGAAAGTATCCAGTGTTCCGTTGAAGATTGAACGATACTTGGAGGACTGAAAATTCACCCTCACGTCGGATGAATGTGAGATTTCGGTATGGCGAGCCCATGAGATCGAATTGAGATAGTGTCATTCCAGGGATAAAATTAACTGAAGAGCCTTCTTGCCATTCGTACACTAATTGCCTTGTTGTGTAAGCATCTGAATAATCAAATTTGATTTTGCAATGCTTCAGAGTGTATACTTATACAGTGAATGAATTACAGTTATGGATAACAAATCTAACAATCGAAAATTCATGTGATAGAGAAAGGAACCTACAACTTCCAAGGAAAAGTGGACAAGATTGTCGATCCATTGGAAAATTTCTGAGCTCCATTGGGCATTTAGCTTTGATCGTGAGCCTACAAATTTCGTTTTCATGATTATCAATATTAAGAAGTTACTATTTTGATATATATATGAAGGTAGATGAAGTGTGAATACCTCATGGAGTAAAGTATATCACCATCTTGTGATATTCGCAGTAATTTATTCGGGACGGTGATTGTGTGAACATAACTTTGTTTGCCATTATAAAAATACGTGTCAGGTCGCCAAATTCTTTCCAACATTTTGATGCTCAGGCTCAGTGATTTGATAGGTCCAAGGAAACTTAATCGTGAATCACGCCAATATTGACGAAAATAGCAATCCATTGAGTAATCCTATAGATATTTTAAATAAATCAAGTTGTGGAATGGGTTTCACTATTCGACACTTGATATATAACAGTTTAAACAAATTACTCAATTATCAACATCATAATCTTATCAATTTTTTTACCATGTCCAGTTCTGAAACGGGGCCCATACTTCGTATCAGGATATTGGTCTTTACAACCGTTGGCATTCCTGTAACAGAAAAAAAGGTCAATGAAATGAATAGAAAAGACATTCCAATATTTATCAAGTATTGCTGAATTGAATTTCAATAATTAAATGCATAATCTGCATAGAACCCACAACACTGATCACTATTTTTCCAAATTTCCTGAAGGATTTGCATGGAAATTTTACCATCAAACATATGTTCTAGATAAAATTTCTTAATCTCTCTCCTATAATTGTGTTATGTATACACGAGGAGGATGCTGGAAAATTAAATTCGGACTCAATTGACTAGAAAATTTTTTCAATAGACAGAACAAAAAAGAGACAAACAATAATAACAGGGATCAAATTTTTTACGGTTGGATGGGAGGATAATTTGGATTTAAAGGCTTAATTTCGAGCCAGTGACCAGCACATCGTGCTTCGATGAGACTTATTATTCTCTTTTTTCATACGCGCACATGATTTCCAAACCGTTTCTCCTCATATTTTTCCATTCATCATTCTATTTTTATCAGGACTCCTTAATATAATGAGCAATCAACAAATTGCGAAACATTTAATCGTGTAAACATTGTCTATACCAGACCTTTCCCGTGTGTCGGCAGTTGACTGCTTTCATAGTTCATTAAAAGATTCTCCAATACCATTGTTATGTTCTTGGAGACAACATCATTAACACTTGCTCTCACACTCCTGTTTTGCTTCAAGAATGAAGTCTCAAACGTAGCGCTCGTTGTTGTCGTTTCTGTTGATGTTGTGTTTGAAAACAAATGGTAAATTGTGAAATTGCCACTGCATTGAGACAAGCCGAAGAGAATGAACAGAACAGCAAGCAACCTGTAAATTAAATGATAATTCATTTTAAAAATACGTTCTAACCAATATAACAAAAATAAATATTTTATAACAGACAAAATATTAAATTTATACTTTTCAATGACTGAATAAGTGTAAAAATATATATCTGTTTACCATGCCAACGTAATATAAAATATAATACTAAATAGTGTCATGTTCCTTCAAAACGAAGCGAAGAGATCATGACGAATTTCATAAGAGAAAATAAAATTATGCACAGCACGTGCATCAAGTTTCGATCGATTCCAACAAAGAAAGCAGAAAAGTGAATAATACTTCGTATAAAATGTATGCCCTATTCCATAACTTGTCATGGAGCAGGTACGTATATAAATTCGATACGGACTTGTCATAATCCATCAATGTTCAGTTCACTTCTAGATAGTTCCTGTCCACTTCGATAATTTTACGCATGTGTATATGCCATAGCCATTGGAATGTACGTCATTTTTAAAGTTTTATAGAGCTGGTACTGGTACGTACATATATTGTGTTCAGTATCCAACTTGGATTTCATAACACCACCTTTTCTCATTCAATGTTTTGTGTTAAATTAGGTAGGATAATCCTGACGAAAATTCTCCATGTTTTCTGATGTATCCAATTTTATAAGAGGTGCATTCCATCAGAATATTCAACAGAATTGACAGGATGGTGATGCAAGGTACGTGACGCACGCCAAATTACCTCCACAAATTCTCTGCATTCTCAGTCTCAGATCCATATTATATATATATGGATGTACATGCTCGATGTTAGAACTCAACCCTTTTAGGATGAATTTTCCTTCTAACAGAGTCGCCTAGACCTTAAAAGAATTTCAAGGGTCGTTGATCATAGAAACTACCTCACGTTCTGTCAGTTTGCAGTCATTGTGCAACGTAGCATTTTGAATTTATATATTCATTCGTTTTCTATTCTAATTCCGTATTGAACGCAACAATTTTCTCTATTTCAAATTGATTCGGAGATATTATTAGTGAATGATCAAAATCTATAAAAAATTTCATAGATTTTCATCAATTACATACTCAATTTTGAAGGACGTGACCATTTGATAAATGTGTGCTATGAATAGGTCCACGAAACCCATATCAAATTGTTTACTGTTGGATGCAATTGGAAAACGATTGATATGAGGAAGATCTCTGTGTGTATAGCACTGAATGAAACGAGGATGCTGTGTAAATAGACGTAGGATTGTAAATAACATGATATTGGATGGGCATCTATAGATCCTCATGATAAAATGAGAAAAAATAAACATTTATATACATATGTATTACGTGTAATTTAATATTAAATATTTTGCAGGTTTTCGAGTCAAATGGACAAACCCGCTGAGGTTCAAGCAAGCGTATACGCATCATAGTGGTGAAAAAAAGATTTGACTCATGATTGAAAAAAGATGATTTGAAGAAAAAGTAAAAGTGAGATTTACTCGGCTTACACATTATGTAGACGAAACGTGTGACTCGTCGAAGTGTGCCAAGAGGGCACAGTGGATGAATATAGAAGGGATGAGGGATGGATGGGTAGAATAAAGAAGAATATAGAGTGCTCTCGTGTTTGGTATGCTGACGCAGCGTATTGCAACGTGAAAGCACGTGAAAGGGCCTCACTGTCACTATTTCGAGTACAATATACCTAATACACTTGGTTACATCATATTTTTCAACGATTATTGTCCACACAACCATACCACGATATTTATTTCCGTCGTTTTTATCCTTCCTTTCACTCATTGCAAGTGTTCTTGACTTGCAAAATTTATTGATATTTGTAATGTATATGAGTGTATACACATTGTTTAGTCAGCGTGCACATCAGTGGATTTATAGTCCAGCAGAGAATGGAGAAAAATGAATGAGAAATTTTTCAAATCAATTTTTTTCTTTTATAAATTTGTTCAGTATATCGTAAAAATGATAAAATAATTGTTACTGCATGTGGAAAACGTCAGACAAATATATATTTATATAAAACGGAACATTTAGCAACTAAATAACTTCAATTATAAAATTCTCAAAGCTTATGAAATTCGTCCGTATATTTAATCAGGAATACTGTTGGAATATTATAATATCCAGGTTCCATTCACAATTATTAATGTATTCCTTTTTTCATCTAACTATTCACTCTCATCATAATCTATTTGAAGTCTAATTGAACAATAAATTCGTAATCAGAATATATTAACTACATATGAAGATAAAATGTGTACAGTAGAATTAATGATGGAATTTATCCTTCTGCCAAATACAAAATTAGTTACTCGATCAAAGAATCATAGTTTTTCCTTCTCAATCATATTAAAATGTAGAGTGTGTCAACAGTAAAAAAAAACATGTGAGTTATCTCGATTTTATGAAAAATAGAACAGTGAAATGAAATAGTAAAATATGAAATACTCACTCCGGTGAAGATAGATGTGATGAACATGGATGTGTATATATCATTGGAATAGATATGAATAAACTACTACAGAACACGACTCAACGTTTTCCACACCATGGAATCGCAAACGGAACTATCATTTTTATATATGCATTTACATATACACGTATGTATGCGTAAAAAATAGACGAAATCTGAAACAGGAAATCTAGTCCTGTATATACTTCTGTAAAATATGTGGGAATATATTGAGATATCGAAGTTCAGTTATAAGACAACATAATTCAAAATATATTATCGAACTGAATGTTACACCATGAATGAATTATTCTTTCGACTGAAATTCGGTACGCTACAAATGTTAATTACTTAAAGTAATTTTTTTTTACTATTCAACCCCCCATTCTTCTGTGCTGGATTTTGCTCTCACTTGTTTTTTTTTTTCAAATAAACAACAACTGCAATGGGAAATTGTTTCACATGGGAGAACAAAACGACAAGGACGATCGGAGCGCGAAAAAACGCCTGAGGAACTGAATGTACTATACGGACGACCTACATCTCTAACTTTCCACGATTTCATTTTTTTTCCCCCTTTTTTTTTGTTATCTTCAGGATGCCTAGTACAGTGTGCTCTGTTACACTTATCATTCCGTCAACTTAAAGTTGGCATTTTTCACAATGTACCAACTTGTCTAATATGGTGTGTCACATAGTGAATCATTCATAAATCATATCTGATGCATACTTGGGTAGGAATGAAATAATTCGCAATTTCCAAAGAATATATTATCACATAAACGTCGGAATCAAAATAACATCAATACGAATATCATTTTTGTTGCACTTGGAATGATGATAAAAATTATTTACGAATAAGCCCAAATCAAAATTAAAAAGAGATAATTTATTGCTCAATGAATGTCATAAAATTTTGTTTTTGTTTCGAAATACATTCATTCTTCGTTGAAGAATACCATGTTCAATTATTCTCGATTCACAAATATATTCAACTACAAAAGTTTTTAAATAATTAAAAAAATCCCATATACTGTTTTTGATGCACCGTTTGACAAAATAGGTGTCTGTATGACCCGATATTCAGAGTGTACTTAGATGTCAATCATGCTGATCAAGTGTATAATTATTTTCAATGATAATTGATATATGGAATAGTAAATTGAATTTCTATCATCCGTGAAATATGCCCATATTTTTTCACCTCAATTTATTCCCCTATTAGAAACTTGTCAACGATGTTGGACACGCCTGGACGTGATAATGGCGTACAAGCATCAATTAGCTTCAAATATATACCATAAAACTAGCGATATATAAATATTACCATCCAAAAAATTGCTTATAAAACATTTTCAATACTCGAAATAATTTATGAATCAGAATTTTTCATAAGTAAAGAAGGCAACCACGTGAAAAGAAATAGAATATTTTAGATCACATTAAACTACATCCGAGTAGAAAAATATTGGATGATATTCACGTAATCTCATCACACTAACTGATTAATATCTATAATATTCATCATGAATAGAAAAATTACAACACAATAGGACAATACAAATTTACAGGAATTGATCAGAATCTTTTAACCAATATCAAAACATTCATAAATTCACAATGAATAATCTTCATTAATGGACACTGGAACCATATCAATTTCCGCTTCGATACATTCAAAAAATGTATTTAACTGTCATTAAATTATAAAAAAAAACTTCTCAAAAGCTGCTGCTTACTTCATTATTTCGTTATATCAATATCCTATTTATTCATAATCGTTCAATTTATCCACGCTACCATTCCGATATAATCTGTTCTTAATAAAGGACAAAAGTAATTTCAGATGTAGAAATTTCCTCGTCTATAAGCACATACAATACCCACAATAAAAACACACCGTGCTTATAGTTCGCCTATTTCGTATACATATTTACATAAATATATGCGCATAGAATTAAGAAATGAAACAAAAAAGCTGACAACGACTGCGAGTTTTTGGTTTTTAATTTGAAAGCCACCATTCTGATGTGGGGAAAAAAAAAGTGTATCCTCATGATTAGAAAATACGAAAGTAACATTGGATTGTGCATGTACAACCATAGCCAAATGTATATTTTGAAACTTTACTTTATATTTGAAGCACCAACTATTCTGCAGAGTGGATCATCACCCCATTTCTAAGACCACCTAAGTTTCTTTTTTCTTTAATTATTTCTCCCATTAATTCTATCAAGTTCATTCTCCTGTTTGTTTTCTTTATAAAACAATAAGTGGATGATGCAAAAAAAAACACCAATCATAACATGATCTATCAATGATCAGAACTGATGAAATAAATAATGAGTACAACAATGCTTTCTTCATTGTTACAAATCAATCATCATGAATACCAAGATGAATAATTTTCGTTTGAAGTTCATTGAATAATCTCTCACCAATTTTTTCATTCCAATTCCTAATTATCATCCATAATTACTATAAAATAAATATCCGAAATTGACAACGCACAATTGACAGACTTCTACATGACCATTTCAAACTGGCATCAAACATACATCACTCATTCTGATTTGATATAACACTGTAAAGCAAATACACATTACAGATTTATTTGTATAGGACAGTACAAAGGATCCAATAAACATTTGCGAATATATTTGATTTGTATTTTTGTAATACAGCCACAATTGTTTATCTGCACCGGATATCAAGAATGGCAACAAAGGTACCAGCAGCACCAATATAAATACACATCCTACATGTATTTATGTATATAAACATAACGTTGATATTGTTGTATGGAATTGACGTAGTTTGAAATGCGTATTGGTATAAGGGTAGAAATTCAAGAGGGTCACGTGCGGGCGCGTATATTTAATCTGTCATCCGCGAGACATGTCAAGCCTACTTGCGTCATCATTTACACATGCATCAAGTCACAATCTTTACAAATATATAAAATGAATGGGGGAAAAAAAAAACATACAGCGTTTATTTATTCACTAATATTTCCCACTTATTTTACCAAACACCCAAAACTTCCAGGTTATTATAATAAATGAAAATATCTTCACAGATATGCAACAAATATAATGGCTTCATACATTCTTCTATCCGTAATTTTTCAACTCATCAATAAATAACAATCAATAACAAATTAAACAATTAAAAAGTGCGTACTCACATAATTTTATTATTTCAATAATAACTTCTCTTCGTGGACAAATGGCGTGAGGTAATTGAAAAGAATCAATTGGAATTATAGTGAATTAATTGATGGCGTGGATGAATTCTGAGCGGAATTAACACATAAAAATACTTGAGTATATATATTCACAATATATTTGTGAAGAATAATTAAAAAAAAAAGTCGCGTGGATGTGTTTTGTAGGAGTTGAGGTTGCGCGCGGTTAACAATAGCAACAACTCTCGCCGGTATATTGAAACGATAGAGGTGGTTGGTAATGGTCGCCAGTGCCACTGCCGCTTACTCCACTGCTTATCTCGCTGTATATATCTATATAGATTTATATATATATCTATATGTATACATATACTTGAATATATATAGATATATGAGAGATGTAGTGAAGAAGAAAGTTTTGCAGGCATACGCGCAAGCTCCGTAAAATCACTCCACGACAGATAGTTCGTATTATATACCTATCCATCTGGAGGTTGAATAGTGGGATATCACTGTGAACTTGTTGTATAGTTATAACATAATTGATTGGATGTATATGTAGTGGTGGGATTACGAAATAATCTGATGGTAGGTACTGTCGTATGGTCAGCAGTTTAATTAATAAACTTCGATAATGGCGTAAAACTCTTTGGTATTGTATTTAAAAATTCAAATATTCCGTCACTTGGAATTATTTTTTTAATATCCTGGTAAATTAAGTTTGAAATTATAATTTCAAAGTTTGGTTGCTTATCTGAATTTTATTTTTTTATTTTATTCTTAATGTTTGTGCATGTTGTATTACGTTCTTGTTATATTGTTAGGTATGGATGTATTTCTTTATGCTTTTTTGTTTATTGTAGTTTGTGTTTGGGTTGAATTCTAAATTACGTAGAGGAAAGTTGTAATTTAAGTTGGTAGGTGAGAGTGTAATTGAGGAGGAATGAAATTCATTTTAGTATATTGAAGTTAGAATAGAATTCATATAGGTGGTTTGTTACGAAATTTGTATTGATAAGGGAAAATTTATGTGGTTGTGTGTAATGATTGCAGATGTTCACCGCAGTTCTACTGAAGTTTGCAGCATTGGTTGAAGACAAAGTGACATGAGCGAAGGATTATTTTTGTACTGGAAGTAAGAATAAATTTTATTGTTAATTTAAATGCAGATTTTGTGAGTTTGTTTGAACTCAAAGTATTTCAATTACTGTTTGCGGAATTATTGTGACACAGAGAATTTCTAGTTGGGCATTTAAATTTATATGATAAATTAAAACAGATACGAAGAAGTAGAAAAAATGAATTAATGATCATATTTGATGGCACTTTATAAATATTTCGTTTTTCTGATAAAAAAATATTTTGACTCTATTTGATATTCTTGAATATTAGTTCTGTTTTTTGACATTGTATTTATGTGTTCTAGATGTAGATGTACAGATGTAAGAACAGATTATTTGGAGAACGAACATAGAATGTCATGTGATGTTCATTTCTAATTTAAAATCATCAATTTTCTTCAATTTGGTCATGTCTGACCAAAGCAGAAATATTCACTTGCAATAAAATATTCTTTAGTTTAAACAGAAGTGAAAGGCAGAAGAAAAATTATCGTAGTATAAATAATATATTTGACTCATTGCATTAGATAAATGAAGAAAATAAAAGAAAAAAATAGTGAATGAGAGTGAAAGAAAATGAATTAACGCATGAAAATTTTGAGGCGCATTACGTCGGCGTTATTCGGTGCATTGTACATACTCTGGAGCTTCTGGAGTGTAGAATATTGTGGCGTGCGCATTCGCGACATCGTTGGAGAGTTAGCCGATCCTCCCTTCCTCCCGTGTCTCAACGAGAATACCCGCGGAACGGATCCTGCCCTCGTACGAGGACGTTCCGTTGTGAATTCGAAAATTGAAATACAAAACAAAAACAATAATTGTTGTGGTGTAAACTTGTGATTTTGTTTTCTTCATTGAATTTCAAACACTCACATGTATTTGTGAGATAAATCTTGTTAACATTTCATCGTCGCTGAGTTGACTGTTCGCCGCACGTCAAAACGATCGCGCGTTGGTTGATGTGTGTAGTGAAATAATTATTAATTCGTAAATTTTCAATTTTGAATTACAAAATACAATTTATTCTTCAGAATATTGTTATGGGTGGATAATTGAAATAGTTATGTTATTGGTGAGTGTGTATACAATTAATTCATAATATTTAATATTAAATAGCAGAAGAACAGATGAATGCGCAGATAAAATCTTTTCATCTGTTTAAAATTTCATATGAGTAGCAGAGTGGAACTGAGATAAGAAAATGTTGTTGAAGCATCAACTGTAAATGGAAATTTCATGAGCATCTACTGACAAATTTTCTACATCTGTAAAAAAGTTATTTCAAAAGGGACTTGAATTTTTTCGACTGCTGTTATCACTCTTTTACTAGACGCCAAGATGTTCATTTTTATTCCATTTTGGAAGAAAATTCTCACTATATGCTCAACATTTTTCATGTGCGATTGGTAATTACTCGTCATGCATTCATCCAAGTTCCACTTTACCATTTGAGTGATTAATCAAACTCAAATATCAAAGTGTGATTTACTGAAGTTTCTGATTCCGCTCATGTATGCGAATCGTTTGATAACTTAAACATATTCAATCCCATTTCTTTCCCCAATCGTTTAACAAATGTAAATATTTGATGTCATGAACTTTTTAGAAAACTTCTATTTGAGCTGGAAGTGATGCGAAGATGAGGTGGAATACCTATGACAAGTGACGG
Source organism: Meteorus cinctellus (assembly GCA_030523045.1). Classification (NCBI taxonomy): domain Eukaryota; kingdom Metazoa; phylum Arthropoda; class Insecta; order Hymenoptera; family Braconidae; genus Meteorus; species Meteorus cinctellus. The sequence goes on along the minus strand of JAPYZF010000529.1, from coordinate 21,003 downwards.
GACGTTGGCGGTTGGTCTTGCTCATGCCGTAGGATGTCATCATTGAACGAGATTTTTCTGGCTGTTTTGCTCATTCATCTGAGCTATCTCAGTGCATGGTAAGTTGTCTGCTACATCTCGTCCTGAATAAACAAATACTTTTATGTATCAATGTGAAATCGTTCCAATTAAACGAATCACAATTCTTTTTATCACTCGTTTATATTCCCATAATTATCTTACAATTATTCCTCACCATTTTTATTGTCGCCTCATGCAACGCGAAGATTATGTTCCGAATCAGCTAAATTTGAAACGTAAACGATTGCTCTGCTGATGATGATTCCAAACATAATGATCATTGATATCATAGTGATCCATATCAGGTCAAGTTGTGATAATGATTCTTTGAAACATAGACAAAGCTCTTCAAAAATATCCATAATTCATAGAAATAACTAGTTTTTGTAAAAAATCTCGGTAGGGAGATCAGGTGTGAGAGAAAATATTTATCTGCTGGGGCGCTGATGACCTGCTGATCTTGTACCAGGTACCCTCATTGATCCTTGCAAATACAAAGTTACAACAACGATCACAACCACTATTGCACCTAACACAAACGTCAGTTCAATACCGTCAAAAGACATGATAATTTTGCAATTTTTTTATTTTATTTTCAAAATTTTAATTTAGGAGCGCCCAAAATATTTGGCGATATTCCACGGCGAATTTTAAGATTTCATTATTTTCAAATATGCAAACAAAAAAACAATGAAACAATGAAATAATATTGTGATAACAGTTTCATTGCCATGACGAACAAAAGACTAGACATGTTTATGTGTATACAAACAAGACGTCAGTACGGATATGTTTTTTTTTTCTGTTTCTTCATTCAGATTATCAATATTTGATAGTACCAATACATACGAATTATCATACATGAGTTTGTTATTTATGTATTGAGTTGTTTGACCATCAGAAAAACAGATGAATATGATTATATTGACTGGTATAGTAAGTTGAAGAAATAATTGATAGGGCATTCGACTGATATCGCTTCTTTCATTGATAATTGGTCTCAAATATCGAATACTGAATAGAATCATATAAACAATATAAAATAATTCTTGATTCAAATAAATTTCTTGAAATTTTATTCAAGAGGCAACAACTCTTAAGTTCTATAGATGGACGAATTAATTGCAATATCTTTATCATTAGAAAGCGGCAATTATCCAATCTGTTTTTATTTGATAATAAAAATCATATATCTTATACGAGAAAAAAAAAATTACCACACAATAGCATTGCGAGATATCTGATGAGATGAAAACTATTCGACAGGGGTTACTTGGATTCTGGTGGTAGTAGCATATCCGACCGGCTGGAGAACGTCACTCAAACAATTTCGAGGATACTCGACGGTTATGATATAAGATTGCGACCAAATTTTGGCGGTAAGCTTTTCATTATCTTGATGTACTGCAATTAGATGTATATATGTATAGCATCTGAAATGACGCTGAAGGTGAATTGGATTACAAACCGTATATATATAGATAATGAAAACAATAGCAACATCCTCGAAATATGTCTTATCGTTGAAAGTGCTCCTCTATCCTTGAATGAACTACATCCGCAGGGTATGATTAATTGAATGATGCTTCATCATTTGCACGTTATACAGTTTCTTTCAATTTGTATTTGTACGTTGATTAAAACAAAAGTTTGATTTTATATCTTAAGTAATTAAAATAATTTTTTTGTCATCGTCTGTATTGTCCAGGATAGATTATAAGTGATGAGTATTCGCCTTACCTACATTTGAACATGATTATGCAGCAACTAATCATGCTTGACTCATATTCACTTAATTTATCGATGTAGTTGCTCTGCAAAAAAAAAGGTTGAATAGTTAGATGTGAAACAACGATTGCATTAAACATGGCATTCTCCGATCAAGAATATATTGGTTTTATTTCGACTATAATATAATACACAATTGATAATAATTCACAAATAGAAAATGTACTTATCATTAATAAACTGTTTGAAGGCGATCCGTTATTAGTGGGAATGGATTTAACGATAGCCAGTTTCGACGCTATATCAGAGGTGAATATGGTGAGTGAACCCATATAATTACGTTTAATATGCACTTTACAGCTATGAATATAAATGTACAATCCTCATCACTTTGAATAATCATCTTATAAATATTAAATAATCTATGTTGTATATAGAATTCTTATTTTTATTTCCACTTTTTTCTTCATCTTATTCTGTTTGCTTCAGGATTACACAATTACTCTGTACTTAAATCAGTATTGGAAGGACGAGCGTTTGGCATTCTCACACGCGGGTGAGATATTCACATTGGGCGGTGATTTTGCGGAGAAAATTTGGGTGCCGGATACATTCTTTGCTAACGACAAGAACAGGTGAATAATAAAATGGTGGGCGGGTGAAAATGCATAACGATCGATTATAAGGTATGTGGGTTAACAGCTTGGGCAATGGGTGTCTCGAGCACGCTAAATACTCGTCTTTGAATGAGATGAACGTAGCGTTACTGTGATATAACCCGTCGGTCTTTTAAAACTTGATATTGAAGTATACCTATAGGACGACAACACCATGTATCACTACACCTATTATCAGCGTTTATCACCTATCTAGTGTTGCATGTCTGATGCAAATGAGAACTCCTTTGTTATCGATATTATCTTAATGAGCGTATAATGATTCCGCAACTACATACATAGAGTGCAGAGTTTGCAATAAACAATAGACAGCAAAAAAAGTATGTGTCAATTCGAAATAATTATTCTTCAAAATAAAAGATGAAAATATTTATTCTTGAGCATCAATTTTTTTTATCATCAGACTCTGCACTCTGATTGCATTCATGTTCATCCAATTCATGAAAGTATAAAGAGATTTTAATGACAATTGTAAAGAGGTTTCGTTCCCAGCTTCCTTCATGATGTCACCGAACGTAACAAACTTGTTCGATTGGCTGGTGATGGATCAGTGACGTATGGAATGAGATTCACAACAACATTGGCGTGTATGATGGATCTACATTACTATCCCCTTGATTTTCAAAACTGCACCGTCGAGATTGAGAGTTGTACGTATAAATTAGTCACACGTCAAATCACTGACAACGCTACGTATCATACAAGTGTAAATAATTCGGAGAGCAGACAATTTACTTAGACTTTGAATATGGTCTCGAGTTTGAGGCAGGAAAAGCAGATGTATACATAGATGATTCAGCTTGTGGGAAAGTTCAGTCAACGACCTGATACTGACTCGTCTAAAAGCCCACCCTACTAATCGTAGCTTGAACCTTCAACCGTTTCCGTTTATTTACTCCAACATACATATCTATGTCTCGTGATAGCTCAAATGGATCATTATAAATATATATATATATATACATATAAAAGTCTCCCGCTTGCAGTGATGTTGAATTTAGTATGTATCTGACTATATTTCTGCGGCTACGTTGGAACTGCTTTGGGTCACTCACATCTGTGATTTGTTCAAACAATAATCAGATTACTATGGAAAGCCATTTGTCGCATCAGTATAATGACATCGCTTAATGATTTTCCATACTAGCTCAATAGAGTCTGACATGAGACTGAACAAAATTTAATTAATATCCATACTTACTCTCATTCCTTTATGCCTGTCATGTATTCCTAATTGCTCACTTTCATATGTTGAAGTTCTATATTATTGAATATCTCAATTCAATGATCCAATGTCATATCATCATTATCATCTAAAGAGAACGTTTCGTTCAGATGGATATACAGTATTGGACGTTGTAATGTATTGGAAAGACACATCAGTCCGTGGAGTGGCGGATGCAGAATTACCCCAATTTACAATACTTGGATACAACACTAACGACCGGAAAGAACGACTTGCTACAGGAATATATCAACGGCTCTCGTTGAGTTTCAAACTTCAACGCAACATCGGTTACTTTGTATTTCAAACCTATCTACCAAGTATTCTCATTGTTATGCTGAGTTGGGTGAGCTTTTGGATCAATCATGAGGCAACGAGCGCTCGAGTTGCATTAGGTACAACAATGATATAAATCTCTCTAATAATATTACATAACTTTAGTCGACTTAATATTTCTAGCTTATGTATTTTATTACCGAAGTGTTGTTTGTTTCCATTGAGGTATTACAACGGTATTGACAATGACGACAATATCCACGGGCGTGAGAAGCTCGTTACCGCGCATCAGCTATGTCAAAGCCATTGATATCTATCTCGTCATGTGCTTTTTTTTCGTATTCGCAGCATTACTTGAATATGCTGCAGTAAATTATACATATTGGGGGGCAAGAGCAAGGAAGAAAACGAAGAGAAAAAAAACAATGATGGAAAACAAATTTAGAAATTCACCAACAGTTGGTGAGTGATATTTATGATAAGTTGGGAATATATTTGTGCTAATGGATTCTTTAAAAATAAATAGATGTGAATGTATTATCATCATTGAATGACTTTCCAAAAGATAGTAAATTAGGCGCCACGAAGATTGCTGGTAGCACTGAGGCGGATATAATTGAGCTTCAGGACTTGAGAATGTCACCGCTACCAAGCATTAGAAGCCGATCGGGTTTAGCCTGTAGTTCAACAACACCAGTGTCATCGAGACAACATGATACTATCCAATTTCCTCCAAGCTTTCGACCTGCAAGAGCTGCTGGTTATAATACGCATATTAGACAAAATAGCGGATTAAGATATCGTGGAACGCGGCAGCACAAGCCAAAAGTTAGTATGGTCAATCAGTGCTTCGAGCAAATTATAAAACAGTTAACTGGAGTTAACATTATTAAACGCTAAATACCGATATTTGAACTTGCAGGTTCTTCATGCTTTGCGCAGAGGTGCGTCAGTACTCCGCGCCTCATTACCAAAGATTAAGGACGTCAATGTAATTGACCAATATTCTAGAGTTATTTTTCCCGTCACTTTCATGTTGTTCAATGCAATTTATTGGATATTCTATGTCGTATGAACAAGAACAAACCAACTCCTGTCAGACAGTCAGAGAAATTGAATCTTCTATAATCTACATAAATTTCTAAATAACTGTAAATTGATGCTTAATTTCTATGTGATATCCAGTTTATCGAATATAATTATGTTTTCATACTGTCACAGAATTGTCGTTCAATATGAAAATATTGCTGTATATTATACTCATGTCAGTTCCTCTCCAAAACTATATATATCATTGGGTTGTTTGCTTGCTAATTTTTTCAAAGAAAAAAATTCTGTTAAAATAATATTAATGCAACACATGTGTAGTCGTATACTAATTGAAAAATACTGCAATTGTTTGCATATAAAATGAATTGATGTTCGTCCATTCCCATCAGATGTTTTTTAAGCATTGAAAGTACTCAATCAAAAAGCTGCCATGACAAATACATATGTATATATTATGAGTGACGATATATATATATAAATACACGTACATGTGAATATAAAATAGAAAAAATTATGAATTTCATTCGAATATGTATAGAAAAGATAAAAAATATAATTATCATGAAGGAACAATGATAGTTAATTTCAATGTCATGCAAGTTCACAATGAACTGTGGTCGTTAATTGTGGGTGATACAATGCACTACTCGTATATTGTTTCCGCTTTTTGATTTCATAAAAGTATTTTGTTCACCATACGACCGATCAGTATCATAGTTGAGTCTGCAAAGCCTACTCGAAATTATCCGAAATGTAAAATGGACATGATATTGATCGCCATAATTGGTTGGTATAATCGTTCTCTGTTGATCATAATTCGACGAAGGAGATGATTGTATAATCGATCTAGAACTTATTGCAACTGATGATATATAGCTCACATGTATATTCTTGTATAGGTAAAGACATATACATATGAAATTGAGTCTGTCATTCAGAGTTGGCACGTGAATTAATTCATACACATGCAACATCTGGCCTTCAAAGTTCAAATTTCAATCAGGATTATTTAATATAAATTCCAAGAGTATTCAAATGTAATTTTTGTTGCCACAGTGAATAAATATTGTTTGAATAATACTGGTAATTATTTTCTCTCACACATGATAAATACTAACATCCTGCAATACAACAATATTCCTATCAGAATTATTTTATGGTACAATTATTGTTATTCTCTATTCATAACGAAGTGGATGGGACATCAAATGAATGCAGGATTTTTTAGTGTACCTCTATATCTTTGCTAAAGCCTTCAAGTCGAGAAAGTTGAAAACGTAGAACATGTGAGGAGCATCATCCACTGTTCAAGTGATGCGAAAAAAAAGTGGTTTTTTGCTTCGCTCTCATACTTTCATAAGTTTCTGATTCATCGTCTTTCTTATACGTCATTCAAAGAAGAAGCTCGTTTGATTAAAAATGCGCATGAACACCCGAATGGCGCACAAAGAAGAGGAAACGCTGTTCGACGACGCAGAGTAAAGATCACGAGGCCAGATTCGAATGTATAATAACGAGACAAAGGAATTTAAATCCAGTGAACATCAGCATGTAACCATTCAGATATACGTTAACATCTGAATGGTTACATCTTACCAATCAAATTCATAGGATGAATAATAGAAACATCATAACAATATCATATAATCAGAATGAAATATACAATAATATTTCTCATAAACAGACATATATTCCAACTGTCGGATTAAAACTAATGTCGGATAACATCTACAATCAATAAAACAAATATTTCTCAATATCATTGAATTCTTCCAATTTTCAATTGATTGAGATTATGATTCATAGTCGAATGCGTAATGGTCCACAGTCTAAAACTCATAGACTGTCGGAGTGCGAAGTATAAGTTACTATGCATGTGGTACACATTCATAAGATATACTGCGCATCCGACATTCCTACTAAATACTTCTAGTGTACAGCTATCGAAGGTGTGAAATAGGCATTGTCGTTTGCATGGTGATTTCAGCGTTCCTTCGACACAATATTGTATACTTTATTTTGGAATAATCAATATAAATACTATTTCCAACTAACGATATTCATCAGTGCACCCTTTAACTCTTGTGGCAAAAACAAATGAAGCTTAATTCATTCGAATAGTTGTTTTATCATCTATTTTTCAGACATAGTACGAAGATAACTAATATACATTTCCGCAGTAGAGCCAGCTGCTTGACCCTGGCCATTGTCATTGCATGTTGCAATCATTTACGTACGCGCTGTGTTCGTGCATTGTCTGATATAACAATCAATTTTCAATCAATTATCATCCATACACACATACATATATATTCACTGAGTACCTGGGAATCAACGAATGAAAAGTTGGTTGTCGCAAAAGAAAGTTAGAAAGTTTCATCAATAATTGGGAATATTTCATAAACTTGCCTGTGGTAAATTGATGATACGTATATCACCAAGTAATGCAAAAATTCGCTGCTGTAAGGAAAACCTTTTCATCGGTACAATCTTTTTTCGATATTACTGCACTTTGTGGAATGAGCAGTGCAATCAATGTTCCAAACAACGATGAAGTTCACATGACTCCTGTGAGTTATATCTTATTTGTCATTCAACAGTCATGTTCACATGTCAAAAATCCAGTTTTTATAGGTTATGGTAAACATTCACTATTTGAAATTACTTAAAACAAAAGCTGGGTCTGCATTTCATATAATGATGTGACAGAGGCAATATTACTTTTCTTACTTCATTATTACCAATTGTTGTGTTTTTTCATGGGGAAAAATATGATTTTACATACGTAAAGTAGAGAATATTTAATTGTATATCAATGTGTTTACACGTTAAATGTATGTTCTATCTGCTCACGTGACTTGACCTCATGTCATGTCATTTATGATTTTTTTTTTGCAATGTGTGTATACCGGCAATTTTTAATCAGTTGAATTTGGCAGTCAAATAATCCTAAGACGTTGGTGGTAAATTTTGTATATGAAATTTCATACATAAATGAAGGGGAATTTTGGTGAAGTTTTCTGTATATTGATAAAATATCCTATTGGCTGATTTTTATTTCAATTATGTTTTATTCATCTTTATTCTAGCCGGAATTGATTACTTCTCATGGTTACCAAGGAGAGACCCATCATGTTTGGACCAAGGATGGGTATCGGTTAGAAATGCACAGAGTGATGCCGATTAAAAGGAAAATTTCTCCTGCCAATTCGGGTCGAATGACTGACGAAACAAATAACAAGGAAGAGTGTATTAAAAAACCTGTAGTGCTCTTATTTCATGGACTTTTATCTAGTTCGGCGGACTGGCTCCTTCTTGGACCTGAGAAGGCACTGGGTGAATATTAAGAGTTTGATAGAATGTTTAGGACGAACCTCCAGGGTATGAAGTCAATTCGATCATGAGAAATTTTTTGGACAGGCATAAATTTATATCTTCGATTCTAGCATATCTACTTTGCGATGAGGGATATGATGTGTGGATGCCAAATGCACGGGGGACTCGATATTCACGAAACCATAATAAATATACAACAAATGACAAAGAATTTTGGAACTTCAGGTGGAGTAACAATTATTGTTCTTTTGGAAAGCTATTGGGTAAACGTGATGGACTTGAGCTTATTCAATATTTTTCATTTAATTTCAGTTGGCATGAAATAGGTATATACGATCTGCCTGCGTCAATCGATTATGTTCTCCATGAAACAGGCAACAGTGATTTATATTATATTGGATACAGCCAAGGCACTACGGTTTTATTTGTGATGGCAAGCATACTCACAGAATACAATAAAAAAATTCGTGGAATGATATGCCTGGCTCCAATTGCATTTCTCTCGAATCAGCGGAGTCCACTATTGAAATGCGTTGTGCCTCTACATATGGTTTTGAAAGTAGGCATCTGACGATAATGTTTTTGGACATTAAGAAGATCATGTGCTTTCTAATATTTATGATTAAAATGTTTTAGTGGGCATCTACATATTGCAACATAAATCAGTATTTTCCACGGAATAAATTTCAAGTAACAGCAGTATCGACTCTGTTACGCCGAGCGCCAGAAACGTTCACCAAAGCATTTAGTTGTTGTTGGTTTCATATGGTGGCTGGATTTGGGAGTGATCAGCTTGATAAAACCATGTTACCACTTATATTTGGTCACTTCCCTGCTGGCAGTTCAGTGAAACAGATTATTCATTATTGTCAAGTCATACAAAGTGGTATGTACAATTTTGCCAAATTTTGCTACTCAGTTGCATTATATGAATATTTAATTTCCCTAGATGCGTTCCGACAATTCGATTATGGACAAGAGAGTAATTTGAAAATGTATGGAACCAAAGACCCACCGGAGTATGACTTGACCAAAGTTAAAGTGCCAGTCGCGATTTTTCATAGTAAAAATGATTTTTTAAATCATCCGTCGGTATGTCTATCATCTTCTTTGAATGTCTGCGAGTTATAATTAATCGGTGTCATTGGATGTGTTTATTTTCATTAATTATCCGAAATCTTTCAGGATGTGGAGCGAATTTCCAAGGCATTACCCAATGTTATCGATAACATCGAAATCAATTATGCCAAATTCAATCACGTCGACTATCTTTGGGGCAAAGATGTTCGAACACTTTTGTATAATGACATCATTAAGGTACTTCGACGGTTCTAGTCTTAATCTTTATATGTTAACTGCATATGCAAGAATGGTTGTCACCTTTTCTAGACATTTTCATTCGCAACTCCAATAACTGATTAAATATGTTTTTTTTATCTCGTGTTTCTCTCATACTTATATTGGTTCGAATCAGGAGTTATATCTAAATTAACTCCTATTTCGAAGCTCATGTTACCCATAACTTCCACAATGATGTTGTATATATTTACAAATTCATTTATATTATTGAGTTTAAGGAATTCACACTAATTGATATTTTATACAAAATAAAAATAAACTTGATATTTTTATACTAAAACTCTGTATCATGTTCATAATTATCTCAAGGCTCGAGATGAACAAAGTAATCATTTTTCCATCAGAGAGAAAGTCATGTGTTATCAATTAATTTTAGCTCAATGAATATCAATAAAAATCGCTCACAGATATTAATCATATGTGGTGAAGTGCATTTATGTCCGTGTTGCACATGCGCTACAATCATTGCCAAGTTCGAAAGTGCAAGCGGTGAGGGGCTACCGCTCGGCGTGGTCTAGTGTGGTTGAAGTGTTGAACCATTCTTGAATGGGATTGGAGTAGTCATGCATAAACACAGTGGGAAGGGAAATTAAACCGAAGATCCCCGAAATGTTCGCAAGTCCATTCGTTGACTAGACTGATATTGTGCGTGGACAAGGGATCACCTTACTCGCAACATCTTGTTTCATCTTTCGCACAAGTCATCGAAGTTGTGGCAAGGCGAATGATAAAAACAACAATACATAACCTATATTGTCTTATACCAAGTAAATAAATTGTTGTTTTTTTAGTATATTGTCACAACTAGAAATACTTTACGTTAATATGGCAAACTTCGAAGAGCACGGCAACTATTCGAATCTGGATGAGCATCAAGAAGAGAATGAAGAAGAAGATGGAATAATAGAGTACTTAGAGATTGACAATGAAGTTATGGATACACTTCAAGATCCCAATGGATATTTCGCGCAAGTGGATCAATCACATCCCGCGCAAATATATGTTCGACAGAGTTCTGCAAATACTCAACAATTATCACTGGTTATTCAAAATCAGTCATCATTGAATGAATACACATCACTTAAACAAATATCCTCTGAACACCTCGATGATCAGAATGGTGTAACGAATGCTACATGGTCAAGCAATGTTCTCAGTTCAGATGATAATAAAGCACCTGTGACAACACAAAATTCACGCAAATCCTCAAGTAGTCGCGAAAATAGTAAAACCAAAAAAAAACGGAAGACAAGGAGTCACTCTCCAAACAATGATCAGGAGCACTCAAATGAGAATCATGTGATGCCTGTGATTAGAGAACATATTCAAAGTGAAAGTGATAGTTTAGACTTGTTTTTTCAAAGTATGGCACAAACAGTGTTACATTTGCCATCACAGATACAAGCAAAAATTAAAATGGATATTTGTAAAGTGATATCTATGGCTGAAATCAAATATTGTTCCCAACGTACAAATTCACACAACAATTTCAACACCGATTTCAATCCCAAGGACTGATCTAATTAAATGTCAATAAATGTCTCTGAAAAGAAGTAATTTTTACAATATTTTATCATTTTAATTGCAAATTTATTGCATTTGAAATAATTATAATAATAGTTCACAAAAATTATATGTGAAAAGACCTCTGTTCTTTTTGTATAAGCATTCTGTTGCACTACGTTTGCTATATCATAGTAGCTATGCTTGATTATTTGAGTTATGAATATACACATACTAATATAATTTATATCATACGAATTGAACTCTGCCCAATTAAAAGCATTCCAATCAGGCGTATGCAAATTCTTTATTTGACTCAACTCAATTATCGGTTTCACATTGCAATATAAAACCAAACCGAAAGAAAGAAGAGAGGATAGAAAGCTCACCAACCCTCAAATAATTATACAAATCGAAATGATTGTATGGACATGCATATTGCGTGAGCAAAAACTTTTTTTCTATCCATTTAAATTAGTTACTATCATATATATAATTGCAAAAATGCCGGATATGAGAATAAACATGGTATTTCCATATCGACGGCAGATATTCATCACCCATAAAGAATAGTTTAATAAAATATACGTGACCCCATAACTGATTCTGTTGAAAAATTATACGCACATGACGATTAGGCAGTATTTTATAGAATATTAATATCACTAAATCATCAGTTGCGGTATTTGGATAGAAATCTATATCTAAGTTACCAATGATAAGCAGTGATATTAGAACACTATTCCGAAACATAGTAGAAGCTTCCTTAATGGATTTCATATTGTTGAATTATCGTCATTGATCAATACGTTACGTTGGATTTTTCTTTCTTTGCCTACTGCTTTTGATTTTTTTGTGCTTTCCAAATATATTCAATTATTTTCTTGAATGCGCACATGATTCGTAGATCTGTCGAATATGTACTAGATAAAAGTGCGAAGTGACATTAATTAAAACTTATTATGGAATACAAAAAAAAAACAAATAAATAAGTGTACATGTAGAGCAGATGTAGGTTGTAGAGTTGTGCAGCATTTAATTAGCATCACTTGTAATCAATCACTAAATGTCGCCAATTATCGGTTACTCTTCTTTCTTCTCATCCTGCGTTTCGTCCTCTTCCGTTGGTCCATCTTCAAACTTTGGGCCGGGTGCTTCATCTCCTTCCAAAATAATTTCTTCTGGATCAGGTGCACGGGGAAGAAATTCATCTTCTGGATACATAGTGGTGAAAATGTTTTTTGCCTAGAAAATTACAAAATCATTAAAGCATGGTCAAGAAATTGCATTAATATATATGGAATGGTATGAATGTCAATTCACTTGATTCAATGCAAAGTCAAAATCGAGCTCTAAGTCTGGTCCAGAACACAGATGAACATTCTTTGGTGATGAGTCACTGAGAGTTATGTCACTCGCAGGTAAGTTGAAGTAAAGAGACCACAATACACGTGGTTTCAAATTATCTTGGCTTGTCTCTTTAACATTACTATCACCTTCTTGGGTGTGAGTTTTATCAGGAGACACTGTTTGCGTATGCATATCAGTTGGATAACGTGTGATATTCGGCTCAACGCCATTAGTTTCTAATAATTTATCCACAACATATGCCAAGTCTTGCTGCGGTGTTGTAGTCCGTTTACAAGTCATATGAATCATGAATAATCCTTGAGGGCAAGCATTTGTTGTTGGACCTAATTCAATCAGAGTCACTGACTGTTGACCAGGCTCTTCTGATGGGTAGTAGAGTAGAGTTAAATTTTCTTTTTCACCTTGCATAATGGATCTGAAACAATAAATATGATGATGTGAACGGACATTTTATTACCTTTATGAAAATATGGAGTTACAATTTTGTATTTCATACCTATCTGTAATAAAAATACCACGCGAAATTTTCTGCTCACCAGCAGATGCAACTAGCTCAGAAGGTAAATGGCCTTGCCCCACTACCAAATGTTGAAGAGCTAACTTTTGTTTCCCAGATATAATAGCTTTGCACTTTTCTCCATCAATTATAATGCCATCAAGCTGACGTTTCAAGCAGTAAATTCCACCAAATACCGCACACAATCGACAGAAATATTGCGGTAAATCTCCACTACCGTACATCGGCCATAAAAAAGGTGTACTGCCCCATCGACCAAGACTATTGAGGAAATGTTTCGTGCGATTTACTCCATCGCGACATGGCGTTTCCTCTGTGGCCATTGCGATCGCATGCATGACATAGTGTTTAACAATCGGTGTTAACTCTTTTGAAATGAGATACTCATGGAATGTTTTATCACGGAATCCTGAAATAGGTGAAAACTTAATATGAACGAATATAGGTGGATGGATAGGAATCAACCAAATGATATTTTGAATCATAACAAACCATCAAATTCAGGGCTATCAGCGCCTTGTTCCATACAGGATATCAGTAGTTGCCACAACATTCGCTTCTCGATGAGACTGACGGTTTTATTTGCAAAAACGTCACCCCTGGAACAGGGTACTTGAGTGAGCTTGTTCTCCATATATGTCGCTACGCGAGATACAGCGCGAAACTCAGCATAGCGAGCAATGTTACTTGAGATCAAGAGTTCTACCAGTTCTCCCCTTGCGAAAAGCAGCTGGATTTAAATAGAAATAAATATCATTCATTGATCGTAACTTTTATAGTTTCTTGTATGATATACAATATCAATGCTTACTTTTGGGGCTAATTCGATATTGAATCGTCTATATTCTTTCTTGATGCGATCAATAGTCCAGTGTTTTACATGTTCTTTCTGATTCAATTTATCATCATCGGTATTTACTGCACTACCGCTATGTTCACTCTCATCCGAATTTTCAGTCTGTGTATCTTTCGATGATAGTGCTGGCAAATCAGCATCACTATAATGAAAAAAAATTACAATGAATAATTAATAGAATGAAATTGTTGACGACAAAGAGAAAAAACTTATTATTCGTCATAAGTAACATTTACTTTGATATGAGCCAAGTTTCCTCGATATTTTCGACAGTAGAATATTCATTGGTGCTCTTCAAAAATTTCTCATCAGCCTCAAGTTCAACCCCAACATTAGCATCATTAGCAACATCACCACCACATTTATCATTAGCTTTTAAATCCTCAATCCATTTCTGCAGTCCATCGAAATTGAACGTAGCCCATAATCCGCCGTAATAATCATTACTAAAATGAAAAGTAATCATGAAACATATTGCGACACAATTTAACAGCAGTATAACCGACAAAAAAAATTACCTATCTAGATGCAGCACTTTTTTTCCAATTCTACTGGCAGCTGCTGCGACAATAGATTCGGTCATGCCTGAAATAAAAATCCACAAAAATCGATACAATCTTAATATCATCTAATCGCAGTATTCCCAAACGAAATGTCAACATATTTTTCAAATTGTAGTGCAGAAATATTTTCTGATAAAAAATCAATACCCGTTCCAACCACGACGACATCATATTCAGTCGGTAGATCGTCTTCCATGTCTCTCATCAGAATCGCTTTGCCACTGATACGTATCTATTTTATTTACGTGAAATCGCCACCCGAACACGGCCAAGCGCACTTGCTTGCACTTGCTGTTCCTTCCTTTTCACGTAACTCCCCAATAATTACACGATATAGGAACACGTCCAATCACTCACAATACATTGTACAAAGTATTAGATTGTATCCAATTATCAATCTCCCAATGAGACATGTACAATCACTTGGATTGCAATCGTTACAGTTATCCAACGATATTATCCTCTCTACTCCAACAATTCTGATTTCCAATATCTAGTTTGACAGGCCGGTAGTTGCTGGTTAATGGCACACAGAAACAACACGAACGTAAAGGTGTTCAACATATACAGTTATATATTCATTGTATACATATACGTATTATCTCTGGAAGAGTGGCAAGCATATCAATTGAGTTTGCGGCGTTGCGACGTTTCGGCGTCTGCGCTAGGCCCAGCCCTCAAAGCAACCAATGTCTTTTGTGTCCCATAAACTTCCTGTTGCAATCTGTTTCTATACAGGCACGTTGTCTGATGCATGACTAATTGTGCCATTCGGATATGAAGTCAAACACATATTGGAATAAATCGTTATTCAACAGAAGATAGCAGTAATGGCTCAAGTGATTATGCAGTTAGGCAATGAAGGAACAGCAGAGAATGACTGGACGCAGCAGGTATAAAAGAGACGAAATCATTAAGCAATGAGCATTATTTCTATTATGGATGAGACATACGTTGCATCATCGATCAACAAAAGTTGATTTGTTTTGGCAATAATCATATACCAAATAATATGTTCCTGATTAGATATCAATGCAGTCATGGATCCAGTTTTTGCGAGTACTATCTTATCCCTAAAAAATGTAGGATTATTGGGATCTTTGTTGACTTCTACATTGTTTCCCATTTGTACGTCGATTTCCATGTCTGAGCTTTTCTGATCCTTAATGTTTACATTTGATAAAATTGAGTACGGAATTTGCACTTTGGCGCGCGCAACTTCCAAACACTCACCGTTGATTGGGCAGAAGTCAGACACAACCAAAGAATACTCTCCCATAGAAGCTCATAAATCCATTTTTTGCGTACAGTCACCGTCAGTTATGTAAATTTTCAGTATACTGAGAGTAGAAAATTTACTCCCATGACTATAACAATAGGTAGAGTGGTTACAAATTGGAAATTCCCGACCCAGGCATAACTGACGGTGACTGTACCCTGAAGAGTTAAGTACCTACCCTGAAGATCAGAGAGCGATACTTGTTCAATGTCGGTATTTAAGGTATTTACCAGTAGAATCAACAGCACTCGCTGACAGCCGAAACACATCGACGTGAGGATCCACGTCAAAATTATTTGCAAAATGACATGATTTTTCAGCTTTTATGCATGTGGTATTGCTAATAATAAATGTTATGCAATTGAAATATTAAGGCATAAATGAACTTTTCATAAAGTTCCGAAGTTATTCAATAAAAATTCATTATTTGCTTTTATAAATTTTGTCAAATGATAATTTTTTTAATTGTTATTTAAAAAACGCAATTTATAAATTTGAATAATTATAAACTCTTTTTGTTTAATTATTTACAACAAATAAATCCAATTTATCATTATGAATTTTTTCAATTATTGATTAATTATTATAATTTTTTATTAATTTCAATGAGATGCAATCGATCATTTTTTTTTCATATTCGAAAATTTTTATCGCGGCGGAACAGAGTACGGATGAATTGTAAGAAAGAATATATTTAAAATTGAATTGAAGCAACCCCTTGGAGAAAATGGATTTGGGTGATTCTGTTCTAACTATGATTTTTAATGTCCTGTATTGTTTGTTCTCACTGGTCATTAATTAATAATCTATTAATGAAATTTTTGTGTTAATTGGATTTTGTCTTAATTATAAACATATTTCAACATTATTTTTATATAGTATAACTTGCCACTTAGAGAAAATTTACAATATATCATCTAAGTGGCAAGTTATACTATATAAAAATAATGTTGAAATATGTTTATAATTAAGACAAAATCCAATTAACACAAACATTTCTTCAATAGATTATTAATTAATGACCAGTGAGAACAAACAATACAGGACATTAAAAATCACAGTTGGAACGGAATCACCCATTTATAAATTCCGCAACAGAAAAACGAATAGTTCCATCTATCGTGCAACTTCATATTCGGAATTTCGCTATTACCAGCTCACAAATATCCTGAAAGGAACCACCTCTGGTATATTACGAAAAAAAAAAAAAAATAATAATAATATTCATAAAATATGAATCATAATTTTATGTTATGTGTGTACACCGATGGAATGCAAATCCTAGTGTGGAATTATTAGGTATTCAACTATTATTATGGCTACTAATGAAAATAATTTGTATTTCATTTCGGCGATCCCATCCAAAATAAATAATGATTGGGATGGTGCACAAACTTTCTCTGCAAATCAGACAGAAATTTTAGCAGTGGTCTTCCACACCACCCATGAGGTTCCACTGTAGGCGCGTTAAGTTTTTTGATGTGGACTTTCGCATTGAGCCCTATTATACCACAGTACACTGAATTAAACAAAAGACAGAAATAAGACGAAACACAAAAGTACGACAAGAGGAAGACGGAGCACAAGAGTACGGCGAAAGAAATACGGAGCACAAGAATCCGACCAATAAACGACGAAATAGAGAAGTACGAGGGAAGAAGAACGAAAAACACGAGTACGACGACGAAAATAAGAAACACAAGAGAATACGAGAAAACGAAGATGGAATACAAATGTACTATGAATGAAAGACCAAAAACCAAAGTAACACGGATGTATAACAAAAGAATAATAATTATGAAATATGGATCGTAATTTTATATTACATGTACATATCGATTAAATACAAATTCCGATGTGGTTAATTCTTCCCGTTCTTCTTATTGTTCCCCGCGTTAAGTTTTCCACTGTGTTAGCCTTGTTCTTCATCTCCTCCATATGTTTCTCCGCGCTGTTCTTCGTCGTGAAAATGTACCCCAGATACTTGAGACTGCTCACCACTTCCAATTTCTCCCCACTGTAGTACCACTCCTTTTCCGTATTTCTGCCTCCATTTTGAAATATCATCATTTCTGTTTTTTGGCGTTCACTATCAACTTGTCTTGTCTGAGTATTTTCCAATTTCACGTATCATCCTCCTTGTCTTTCCAGCGTATCAGCTATCGCCGCCCCATCGTCCGTGTATTCCCCCATGGAAATATTATATATTTTAAATATATTTAAATTACATTTCATTTTATATTTTGCGTACATATAAAATATATTTATTATATACGTGAAATATATAAAAATATATTTCAAGTATATAATGAATATATTCTAATTACAGTAATTTTGGCTGTTTTTCGTATATAAAAAATATATTTCTGGTATAATAAAAATATATGCAAGATATATACAAAATATATTTTTTTTGCATCATAAATATAAATACTAAAGTATAAAAGAAATATATAAAAAATATACCCAGTATATATTACATTATATAAAGCTGCTTATATTTGTAATACATACTGGGTATATTTTTTATATATTTCTTTTATACTTTAGTATTTATATTTATGATACAAAAAAAATATATTTTGTATATATTTTGCGTAAATTTTTATTATACTAGAAATATATTTTTTATATACGAAAAACGACCAAAGTTACTGCAATTAGAATATATTTATTATATACTTGAAATATATTTTTATATATTTCACGTATATAATAAACATATTTTATATACACGCAAAATATGAAATGAAATATATTTTAAATATATTTAAGATACATAATATTTCCATGGGGGTTCGGCCATGACCACCTTTGTTTTCCCCATCACAGTCCCACCAATGTTTTGTTTCATCGTCTCATCTTCCACATCATCCGTGAAGGTAATGAAAAGCACCACCCTTGAAGCACACCCTTGTCTTACCCCTGGATTCATTTTGGACTCTGCAGATTGAGCACCATCGACTATCACGTCACTCGTCGTTCCTCCATATATTGTCTCGATCTGTCTGTACCCCGGAATGTATGATGGCTAGGAAGGTACGCTGACTTCCTCTTGAAATCGAACAGGAATTTTAGCAGTGGTCTTCCACGCCACCCAAGAGGTTTCACCGCAGGCACGTTAAGTTTTTTGAAGTGGACTTTCGCCTTAAGCCCTATTATACCACATTAAACTGGATTCATTGTTACGCAAAATTTTCAAACGTACATCAGCACAAATATGACGCGAGTACAATAAAAGACAAAAGTATGCTATAGGTGGGACGAAAGATGGAAATACGAGTGACATCAGAGGAGATACAGAAGTACGATAAAGAAAACGAAACACAAAAGTACAACGAAAAAAAGACGGAGCATAAGAGTATGCGAATTCATATCATAAATTACGACGAATGAACGACATAATATGACGGTGCGACTGAAGAAAGACGAAATGGAGGCGTAAGTCGAGAGTGTAACAAACGTACAACGAACCTACATCCGAAGTACAACGACCGCACAACAATAGTAAAACCAAAGAACAACGAAAATACCACCAAAGTACGACGGAAGTACAATCAAAGTACAAAAATAAACAAATAAAACAGCAAAGTACGACGAATGATTGAAGAAACACAAAAGTACGACGAATAAACGACAAATTACGAGAGTGGAACGGAAGAAAGACGAAATGAAAGAGCGAGTCGGAAGTATAACGAAAGTATAACGAACGTACAACAGACGTGAAACCCAAAAACAAAATACGACCACGAAAGTACAACGAAAATACGACCAACATACGACGAGAGTACAATCAAAGTATAGCAAAAGTACAACGGAAGCACGATAACATTTAGAAAATGCAAGATGAAGGATGGAAATACATCGCAAGTCAATCCGGATACGAAAATAAGACGAAAGTGTGATATCACACAAAAATGAGGAGAAACAGAAATTAACATTGAGAGTATAAAAATATAAAATACTGCCTGATGTAGTGCATTCGACTGGATGCAGAAGATGACCCTCCTCTAGACGCTGCCAGGCCTGACTGTGCTCGGATTTTGTCTATAAGAAAAAAACAAATAGATAGTTTGCATTCGACTCAAGAAATACTGATTGTTTCTGAATTTGAACAAAACAAATGTCAATAACTACCTGTGTGTTTCATCACATTCAGCGATAGAGTGCCTTCTATAATACGCAGCGAATCAAATTCCCGTGGATGTTGGAAGGTCTTTTCTATATAATTTGAGATCTGCAACAAATAAATTAGATCAGTCAATGTTTGATTCAATGAATGTGATTTAATTATATTATAATTGAAATTAGTGTGAAAATTGCCTCCGCGTTTAAACAGGTGAGCCATGGAGTGCCTTCTATAATATACAGCATGAATCATTCCTTGGGATGGTGGGAGGTCTTTTATATTTAATGGAAAATCTGAAACAAATAAATGAGATCAATCAAAGTTTGACTTGAGTGAATGTGATTTAATTATATTATAATGTGCATTAATATAAAGATTACCTCTGTCTTTTAATAGTTGAGTTATGGAATGCCTTCTATAATATGCAGCATGAACTATTCCGTCAGATGCTGGAAAATCTTTCCTATATAATTTGAAATCTGCAAGAAAACAAATACGGTATGCTTAAATCCAATTAAAATGAGTGCGATTTCATTTTATTCAAACCCATTGAAATTGTGAGACTTCTTTCTTTGTTGAGTTATTTGTAGCCATAGAGTTCCTTTTCTAATGAATGGCGAATAAAATTCCATCCCACGTAGAAACGTATTCCTTATTCAGTTTCGTATCTGGAACAAAAAAATTATTTTAGTTGACGTTCAAACAAAGTGAGAGTAATTTCATTTTATTCAAAACCATTAATATTGTGAGACTTTTCTCTTCGTTAGGTCATGTGTAGTCATTGAGTTCCTTTTATAATAAATAGCGAATAAAATTCCTCTGTATATAGAGACGTCTTTCTTATTTGTTTTTGTATCTGAACAAAAAAATTATTTGAGTTCATGTTCAATCGATGAGAGTGTGATTTCATTTTATGCAAACCCATCCAATCACTGGGAATTATTCCTGTGCAACCATGGGCGACGAATACACTTTCTTTGGATAATATAACATCCTTCCTTCTTATATTGATATCTGAAATAAAAAGATATGATTAGTATATGTTCAATTGTAATGAGTGTAATTTCCTTTTAT
>JAPYZF010000528.1:0-100479 GCA_030523045.1 Meteorus cinctellus | reverse complement strand
TACATATATATATATATATATATATATATATATATATATATATATATATATATATATATATTAGCGTGAGTACTTGTGTAGCACACAGAGAGTGCGCGTTGCTACTCTCCACGCGTCGAATAGCAAACTTGATTTATATTTTCCATTCATGTCGTTATAAATTTCCCAACTTTATTTATTCATCAATTTTTTCATAATCGAGATAAATTTTCATTTCTCGTTTTATCGAATTTTCCGCCATTTTCACATGTATATCAGAGCAGAATTTAGGAAATATATATATTCACGAGGAAATTAGGACCTGTTCAATTCCATATATGACTCATAGATTGACGCAATCAGTCATCAGCTAAAAATGAAATATTTCAGATGAAGCTGTAGAACAAACTAGATTCTACAAATGTTCTCACGCACCAAATATTTCGCAGATATGTAAAAGCTATTAACCTTCTTCAATTTCATTATTTAGAAATTAATGATATCACATTTTTGATATAATGAACAAACGAAGAATCTCAATCTCGTTATCGACATTTTCCGATGATTTTGAATCGTGCGAAAAACATCTCACTGTAACGCACACAAATGAGTGTCTGCATCTACAGCTGTTCGAAACCTACTTTCCTGTTATTTTTTTCTTCTATATCTCTTATCATCGATATTCAACCTCGGCTGTTAGCTCGGAACCACTATTATTATTTCTCTTGTCTATAACGTTTTCCCGATGCTGCTTAACCGCGCAACCCCAAACTCTCCGCTTCTCTCTGTCTCTCTCTTCGTTCGATTTTGCCACTCGACAACGATGAGTAGGTGCTACAGAACACGGATTTTCACTCCTCACACCCCATATATATTATAGCTTATCGATAATCGATAATACAATATACATAGATACACGCTGTGTAGATAAATAAGCATAGAAGATTGTGTATTGGGTTGCGAAAGAGTAATTTTTTAATCTAATATCACGTTAGAAAAAAAGTGGGAATATTTTTTTGTCCGGGTATTCAACACAATGCCGATATATAACCTAACCCAGCACAAGTATTACTCACCCCCCATTCTTTTCCATCGATCTGTCTTAATAATTAACAAAGCCTGTTCATTGAAAATAAGAAAAATATATTGCACTATTCGAATATTAAAATAAAAAAAATTGTGAAAATGCCCAAAAATATCATTTTTATCTTGAGCGCGTCAAATCAAAAACGTCAAACTAATTCGTCCCTGAACTAATGTATCCGCAGGGTGGATTTTCTAGATGAAAGGGGGGCGAAGCAGAGCGACGACTATCGGACCGCGTAATTCTAAGACCGATTGGGCCAAGGGAGAGCGCTACCCGCAATGTATAAAGGACGCCCGCAGCGGGGAAAAAACTAGTTAAGCAGAGCATGAGATCTCACTCTTATTCTATATATATGACCACCCCTGTGTCACTTCAAGGAATAAGGGGGCTGGCTGTATCTTCGAAAGAGGGCTATACACAAAATTACGTTTTTTTTAATGGTCGATCTGGTAATATCTCGGTTGCATCGTTACGACAAGATTGCTGCGTGTCTGGGGATTTCGATCGAAATTAGAATTATACGTTCAGTAAATTTTGATCGAATACAAACACACATCCACATCCATATATATATATATATATATATATATATATATATGTATATATATGCATAATATCTGCCTGTTTTGCTTCTATCCCTCTCGCCTCTTGAATTTTCCTCTCTTCCCTAAAATCCGACTTCTTTTAATCGCGATTCACCATTTGTCCCGCGTGTGTCGTTATGTGAAAGTGACTTTTTTCTCTTCCTCACTGCACTCACACGATGTCGCTTGGACATAGAAAAAAAGAGGATATGAACAAATAAAAATTTATCCTTGCACATATTCAATATATAAATGCCATTATGCTCTACTGCTTTCAATTTTTCTGTTTAATTCAATATTACTCCCCGGAATATATCATTTAATTAATATACATTGAAAATATATGTATTCAAATATGGATATCACTTCATTATCATTTAACTATTACGATAGCAGTTTGAATATTCGTATTTAGCAATTTTCATATAGCGATTTTATGGGAATTCAAGAATAATTCAATTAGGTTACCGGGGATCACTTTCCGAGATATGCTAATTTTCTCGTTTTACCCTTGAGAACGTGTGGGTAAGGGAAAAAAAAGGAGAAGTTTTGCCTGAAAAATACCCGTTGTAGAGAAAGACCGACCATCACTACTAACTACGTCGATGAGGGAAGCGGTAAAAAAAAAGGGAGAAATAAAAATCGTGGTGGTAGTCTATACCACCTTCAATTTAAAAATCTAATCTCCAATAATCGTTTGGCAGTGTCCGTGGTGGGGTGTATGGAAGTGAACAGGCCGCTGTTGGTGGCCCGAGCGCAAACGAGACGACGACAACGTCGTCTGAGCGTATAAATACGGTTTACTCAGTCCTGTAAAACGCCAACGTCGTGGAGGAGGGTACGTTGGATTTTCTCTTCTTCCGTTTACCTCATTTTCTTTCGGTCTGATTAAATTCATTAGTTTAATAGAGGGTGGATATCAATACCAGTGAGCCGAGTGATTTTTTTCTCCACCTCATTTTCTTCCACTTTTTGGACAAATCATTGGGCTTTCCTCTATAGATGTCCCCTCTATCCGTCACATTGATACGGAAATATAGTGAAATTATATAGTTTGATGGAATTACTTCACGCGGCGAAAAAAAAAACATTAATATAGATATGTATCTATATTTTTGAGGGTGAAAGTTTTATTCGGAAATTTAGTTGAGATATTCTAATGGACCAACGTACAGGGTGAAATAAAAGGGGGCGATGGCCTCTAGGGTACTTTCAGTGCGCCTTTATCAGCGCCATATCTTAACAGAAACTAATGCTACCAAGACCATCACCTCCCCACCTTCTTGATTTTTTCTACCCTCCAGGTAAAACTGCAGACATACAAATAAAAAAATGCAAATTCCCCATTGGCCAATAAACCTTATGGTTCTTTATAGTTCTCAAAGTATCTATCAAAATGATATACATTATACAATATTCATTACATCACAACATTTAATTGTTCTAATTCTTTTTCAACTATCAATTTAGTTGATTATTTAATTATCAAAAGTGATCGTGATGCAAATAAAAATAAATAACTTTTCAAAAACAACTCTATATATAGGTACACATGGTGTTTTATTTATATTGCAAATAACGATCGAAAACGCGCGCGTCCGAGGCTGCAAATGCACGTTCCAACATGACAAAAAATAATGTCGTTGAAACATTCTACGAACGATACTGATCGTCTTCCTGTATCTTCCCACGGTTTTGGGTATGCGTATAGGTATACATATATGCAAACATGCATATATACATGCATATATGTGTATCTTTTTTGAGGTCGAGCAAATCTATTGTGATCATATAATTGTAAATAATTTAACAAATATTTCAAACATATATACTCCGATTACCTCTCGACACCGATTTCGATTGGGGCAATTAATTAATGAGTAATCATCAATGAATCGATATATGAGGAAATTGAAAAGATAGTCCACATGGGAGCCAAGAAACTTTAACCACAAACATTTCCCATGTATCGTATATCCCCTTCCACACAGTATGTACATCTACAATCGCCTTTGTCCCTTCCCTTCGACAACCATGTCCGTGCACGCAATCGAACTTTTGACACCACACCGAGTATTTATATGCATGTACACTCTCTTTTTAGCTACACTACTCGCCACAACCATTTTCACTGTTCATTATTTTTTATTCGTCGAATCAATGTAACGATAATAAATGGGTATGGAAAATGAAAGGAATTAAAGAAAAAAAAAACACCAAACAAAAATAAAGGTACAACCGAATAAACCGACAACTATATTTTGTTCTTACTCCATCCCTTTGTCATTCACCTTCATCAATTCATTATGCCTCAACTCGTTGAAAACAAAAAAGGATTGAAGGGAATTGGAATATAATAACACACGTCAAACACTTTTTGAAAAAGTTTTCTTATTTTTTTCTTCATTCGTTTCATTTTATCGTTATATATTTCATGAATGAAAAAGAAAAAAAAAACCATTAAGCTTGCATGATTCATTCATATAATATAAAGCGATTGTACCAACACTCGTGAAAAAACTTTTTCCCCGTGGCCCTAAAGAATAAAATTGAATAAATACGATTATCTAACACGGAGAGCATAATAGACTCAATTTATTGATTAACATAATAGTCAACTATATATTTATCTTCGTACTAAATTCATGGATATATGTACACATGTATTTGTAAATATATATAAACACTTACACGTAAGCAAATTCATTTTATTTCGGATTGATTACATGCGGGGTCATTGTAGTTAATCCATATATATATACATATATATGTGTATCCACCCGCATCACTAACAAAAGACGTTCGGCACTGACTCTTTAATAGTTATTAAACACATAGACATGTGTATATTTATATATTATAAATATATAACGTGCGGGATCGGACATGTGTCATTGAACGATTCGTTATATGTACAAATCCGGGAAATTTTTCAATCTATATGGGCAAACTACTGTCGAGTGACTAGTGCCAGATACGATCAAAGACGAACGGGAGGAAATCTATTTACACTATCTATAGATTCATCCGCATGGGTTGACCATAAATAAGAGCATTATGTCAGAAAGCCCATTACCACCTCTTGCACACACTCTCTCTCTCTATCTGTCTTTTATCCGTGTATATTGAAGTATGAAACATGTGGTGCTATGCTGAAGCGGCTCGATCAATCACTATATGTTGTCTATCTGCGTTAACACACTCGAACCAACTTCAATCACACATATTTGTATATATTCATTCATTCATATGTACACGTGGGTTTTATACAGAAATATAATTGTACATATTCAATAACCAATGATGATCAGCATCAGCATTTACTACTTATTATTACAATTTTTTTTTTCTTTTAGCTCTTATTTTTTTGTCCGCATTTCCTCTATCCTGTCTATATATATATATATATATATATATATGTGTGTGTAAGTGTTTGTGTGAGATTTTTTTCTATGCTAGTTTTTTATGACCCGTAGTATTATAAATCCAAGGCAATACACTCGAGGACCCCCCGGGACGATGCTCTCCCAACGCGCGCAGTAGCTGATGAAAAAAAAATCTCGGCTTCTTCTTCTGCCTCTTCTTCTTTCTCCTCTTCTATTTATTATCGAATTTCTTTATGGGTTTACAAGCGCAACTGTCAGCTATTCAACGTGCTTTTGACTTTTCTTTTGTGGAGATTATCCGGTGTATATGAGTTTGATACAAAGTAAAAGAAAGGAGAAAAACATCGTAATAATAAATAAAAAATGTGCGTTGAAGATATATAGTTTGCCAATGGCGACACGATGTCGCAAGAATGAAAGCCATTTTGTATAAAGTATTATTATAAATTCGTTCCCCATTTTTATGATCAGTGAGGGAGGAGAAGCCTCTTTGTTCGCATTTTGTGTTGATAGAATGACATATGAACGATATAAAATGCTTTTGTTCTATTGAATTAGTACATTCGCACACACGTACACTGTTTCTACGATGCAATTATCATTAGAAGTCATCGTCGAATAAACAATCAATATCAATCGAATCGCATAATCGAGATTGAGCCAGTAGTTTCTTGATTGGTGATGACGAGTGTGCGATAATCATACTGTGAATCAGAAATTTTTCCTACCTCCTACCAATTATGTGTTGGTGCGTAAGTTGATGTGCACGCGAACGTAATATATGTATATAGAGGCAGTGAGAGAGAGAGAGAGAGTAAAGGAGATCTGGGTCACCGATAGATTGATTCATAGACACCAATAATCGATTGTATTAAATTTTCATGCTATAATGCAGTGCATCAAATGCGCTCTCTATTATACTTATACACGGCCAAATGAAAAAAAAATATGAAAATCTCACGGGTTTTTACGTGTTGCTGTTACACATACTACACTCATATTAATTCACATTGGTTTGGTATGAGTTCAAAAAATTATTATCTAATGTAATCTATTTTTTGGTATGTTGCAGGTTAGTAATCATCTAATCATGAATGCAGTGGTAAAATCCATTGAGATTTGTTCCAAGTTAAAACGATTCTCATCGCCGCAGGTGCGTCCAAAATTACGAATTAACGAGGGCGGGCCATTGTGCCTCTATATTCATATACATATATATACATATATATATTGTGTAATATAGAAGGACAGAGTCTCCATAATTAATCCCACAATTACCGATCGGCTGCGCGGGTAACCAACTCACTTAGGAAATCCGGCCCGGTGGATTACCGGTTTGAAATTATAGAAGAATACCACACACACACACATAATTATATTTTACGGGAGAGTCTCAATTTGCGCATTTTTCCACCATGAAGAGAATAATATATGAATACGTGGAAAACCGCGGTGAAACTGTTTCCGAATTTTGTATATTAGTAATTAAATAAAAATATTTCAATTTTCAATTCATCTAAATTTCTGCAGAAAATTTTTCAGCGTGTTCGAGTAAATGCATGAAGCACGTCTAAACACATAGTTGCCATTCTGAGATAAATTTCTGTACATCTGTGGTTTATAATCGCGCGTGTGGTTGCCATTGAGAAACAGAAGGAGCAGGAGCTACAGCAGCAGCCGCGCGCGCGAACGGAGAAATTGCCTCTGAGGAAGTAGGGATAGAGAAAGGAAATTGTATAAGCAAAGTAGGGGGACGATGAAAACACATATATATCTATCACAAATATAAGCAATACATCTGTGTACATCGACATTCGTGTTGTGGCGGCCGATGTAAATTTCGCCGCCACCAACTCCCACTTTCTCCACGATCACCCTTTACCCTTGCTCCCTCTTATATACGTTTCTCTCAGTGCTTGGGGTGTACCCACACGATAGGGTGGAATCAAATCGATAGCAGACTAAGATATACCTATCAGTCTAATTGTCAGTATAGAAAGACCGGAAAGCTGGAGAAAGAGAGAAACACACACACACATATATATATATATATATATATATATATATATATATATATATATGCACATACACGCGCGCACACACACACAAAGTGGAGAGACGCCTCTCGCATATATACATTGGCGCAGGGGTGCGCGGACGCCCCTGAGAGTAAGGGGTGGAATATTCCGTGGCGTACAGCTTAATCACCCCCTGCGTCCACCCACCCTGCATATACATTCACTTGGGTCTCACCGCCACCACCACCATCAATGCTTACTAGCTAGCACCATCACCATCCCTCGTTCTTCAAGCCCGTGCGCAAACCCCCTGACATTGCCGCCACACCACCCACCCCCATTCTCGCTTCTCATTGCCTTTCTCCTCCAGTCGAACCTCTCCCGCGTTGGCTCCTGACTAGTAGAGTAGCCGGCCTTCCGGTGTGTCCAATAATCAATAATTATACTCAAATAAAGTGAGGATGCCAGGTGGGATATGTACGATGAATCTCCACCATACCGAGATGGTTGCTTTTTGTCTGTTAATATATATATATACATATGAGCGCAGTTCATGCGAATATGGTGCGAGTAGGAGAGAGGGTGACGTGTCCTACAGAGTGATATTGAGGGAGACGACTCTAACTGTCATTCTCATCTATATCTATCCATACATTTTGTGCATACAATAGCAGAGGCTACTTCTCTTCTCTTCTCTTTCCACCTATATATACCTAATTTTAACCCTCTTCCACTCCTACTGCCACCCTCAAGGACCCCTTCTACACGTCGACTACCAACTCCTCAGCCGTCCTTTAATATAACCCTCATACCCACACGGTATGAACCAAAGCCATATCATCCCATCTCACTCTATTCGCACTCGATGTGGGTTCTGACTTGCTTTGGGTTTTCACTCACGGAGTAATCAGCCAACGACGCCATCGAATACTATACCCCTTTCTATATCCCTCTGTCTTTGGTTCTCCCACTTATTCCCTTCTCCTTCTGCCTCCTACCTACGGCACATTCTATCAGGCAGAAATAATTCGACTCGAATGTCCTGACGATTTGAGTGGGCGCAGCCAACAACGATGAAGACGAGATCGCGATTCAAACACGAAAAGATGCAAGGAAAAACAAAATTGACAGTTAAAGAAAAACAAGGAAGAAGGAATATAATGATGAGAAAAAATATAGAGAAATCACAAAAAAAAATGAAGGAGAAAAAAAAAGAAAGGATTGTTTGAAGGTTGATGCCAATCGGACTCATTTGTTTTCGACCTCCGTACTTTCTGTTGAGGGCATAGCAGACTTTCTCTACACTGAAACAAAAGGATCAACCAGTGGGGGGTTGGTTTGTTGGCAGGATTTTAAAAGAGAATTTATATGTAGTGTGCATGTGTATACATATATTCGTGCGCGACAATGCAAAACATCATTGCCAGTGCGGGTGATCGATGCAAGACACGGACGAAAGTCGCGTGTCTCTGTCTAACAGTGCAATTAATCAGTAGCTGAACAGAATATACTCAATATAATGTCCCTGAGTCCAAGAAGCACGCTCGGCACCCCCGGCACGCGCGCTTCCATTATATATGAATATATATATATATTTATACACTTCGTGCGAAAATTAATCGCGATATCTAAATCAGACGACAGTGATCGACGAGTTGCCATATATCTCATTCGTATTGATGTTTAGAACTATATATCTGTATAATTAACTTTGTTAACTATCTACACAGTCAAAATTATTATCCTGTCAATAAAAGTGACCCAATTTTTTGAAAACGAATTAGATTGTATTCGAAATTTTATTGCCAAGTGGATTGAGACGATTGTACTAACTGATATGGAGGAAAAAATTGTGCTAAATAGCTAGTTTTGACAATGTAAACAATACGTGAAGTGTCTTTGCATCATCTCACATATAACTTTGGTGAAATTCTTGTTGGGCGAAAGTGGCGGAAAGTGTATAAGATGGAGAGGAAGGGCACGAAGACGAAACGTAGTCTCCGCATAAGCGGGTCAGAAACTTTTTTGCGCTCACCCTCTCACTTATCTCCAGACTAACGTAGACAGTGGCAATGGTGGTATTGGCTGGTGGTTGCCTTAGGTTAGGGTGGAAGACGCGATTGAAGACCTATTTTACCATCAACGATTCGCCCCTGATACTCGACCGCGTCCCTAAATTCTTCGAATCACTTGCTTCATCTTTATTTTTCCACCCCATATTTTTTTTCTTCTTGCGTACACTTCTTGATTTTCAAGTTATATATATCCCAAAGCCTGATGGTAGTTTGACGCAATTTGAGCCAATTTTCCACACCCTCAAGCGCATAATAATTCACAAATGAGAGGAAGAAAAGTAAATAATGGTGACCGCGCACAGTTAAATAATCTTCTCGTCATCAGATTGTATTGAAAATGAAATCTCCGGTTAGTTATGTATATAACGAATGTCGACAAATATGAAATTCATCGAGGCAGAATTAGCTTTAGATTCACATAATAACTCTCTCACTCTTGAAAATCTCTACACCACGACTTAATACACTTTCAATATACATTCCATACGTATTAACCCCTTCGCGAATTCTCTACGAATACACACAAAATAGAAGATACATACAATATATGAAATGCAAAAGATAGAGTGTGAGAGAGTAAGAGAGAATTATATAGATCGAAACGAGCTCGAGACATCGCCAATGAACGAGGTTTGAATCGCGCGTATATACCAAAGGCGAATGGAATAAGAGAGAGGGAGAGGGAAAGAGGGAAGTAGCACCAGCTGATATATATATAGAGCATCGCAAAGCTGAACTGGTTGGATTGTATAGAAACGACAACGTATAACGTATATAGAGAAACCATATCGAAAGGAGAGAGTGGAGATGGAACGTGCGGTTGCAGGATCAATTTGTTGTTAAAATGGAAGCTACTCCATATATACCCTTTCCCCTATCTCCATACCAGTTATATTTGTATACCTATATACATTTATACCTTATACCTCCCACAAAGTGTATGGCACTCTTGCGGACGAGATAGAGGACGTAGAAAGCAAATCGGGGAATGAAGGGCGGTTGGCTCGCACGATAGATGGATAGAGAGTACGAGGGAGTGAAAGGTGCACGGCACCAGCATTCAGAGGCAATTTAGCGATTATCGATGCTATCCCGATTGCTTGCTATTGACGAGATAATACTACTCTCTTGCTCTCACATTAAAACCTCCACATCTAACATTTGCGAGCCTTCTTCTCCTCCAACAGAAAGTGCTCTATTCGCACTACAGCACGTGTCTGCTACTGTACAAATGATATCCTTTAGTATTTTCACCCTCGTTCGCTTCCACGTTCTCGTTCAATTTACATGTATATCATTGGTTAATGTGTATCGTTGTTACGTTACATTACTTGAAGAAACTCTTCACTTCATCCGTCATAACTTGAGCTTGTATTTTTTTCACCTTCCTTTTTGCCCCCCCCCCCCCCCCGCTCCCATCAAAGTCATTTATTCCAAAAGAGGAGAAGAAATGAAAAATGCGTGTTCGATTCAAGAACTACACAGTGTTAGAATCGAGATGAAATTTCGAAAAGCTTTTTCATGAAAAAAAAAAAGTTATTAGTTCAATTACTCATTCTAATTAAGAATGAAATGTATTCATATTCCAAGTACAAAAATGGTCTCTGAATGATGAAAATTAAATAATAGTTTAACGTAAGATTTCCACTTCAGCGATTTGATGTACATGTATATAGCGTTATTACAGTCTACACATATTTGAATGAGTACGTATCGTGAATAGGAATATTGTCACAGGGGAAAAATTGACAAACATTCATATGATATATAGTTAGGTATGTAAACCACATGGTATATACATCAGCAACGTGCTATGTGTATTTATTACTGTATAAGAGTATGGTGGAGCGGAAAGAAATGGCGTGTGGGGGGGCACGCGCGTGAGTTCACGTTCATACGCGCTAACGAGAGCGCTCGGCCACTTCAAAGGGAAAGTGAAGTGATATTAAAATTAGAGAGTATCGATATATTATTGGGCGTGTATGCAGCATCAGAAAAAGATGTACACAAAGACAGAGAGTGAAAGAGTGTACATGAAAAGTGGACAAGAGAATGTGTTGAATAATAATTGTTGAAAAAAAACTCGAAGCAATATATGTAAATGGAGTGGAGAAAAAAATTCGGATACATAAATTTTCTTACCCCATGTACAGAGATGTGTTCAAACTTGTCCGGACCCATGATCGTTCGTTCTTTCTAGATAGAGATTAAAAAAAAATTGATTATTTCTGTTGCAAAATTAATTACAATAATGAAGGTTGAATTTAGAAAGCGGTGCGATAACATTAGACGGAAGAGGAAAGGTTTTGCAGGATATATGGCTTCGATGAAAGGATTTTGGTTTATATACCAGCAGCAGCATTGGATTGATCGGCGATAGGGAAATTTCGTTAGTCTCAGTCATAAAAGCCGACGGTTGAGGAGGAAACCTAACTAACTAACTGCTTCACGGATGTATGGAGAGGTTGAAGGGGGTTGAGAGAGGAAGCGTGATGAAGAAACGCGTAAATCAGAAAGCGAGAGAATGACTATGTTGATATATAGATTTTATCAATATATATATATATATATATACATATATATTCTCTATATTTTCAACCACCCCTTTTCTGAGAGTGTAGAGAGTGATGGTGGAGACGTAGGTATAGCTTGGGTGGATAGCAAGAGTGAACACGTTTTGGCAGGCATGGAAGCACACGTCAGAGTATTAACGAAATTTTAACCAATCAATGAGAAGTTCATTAGCCCTTGTGCGCACACATACCCCTCCCCCTTCCACCATTCCTGCCTCACTCCCTTAAATATATATCCACTGCGTCTACCGCCACCACCCACCGACCGTTCAGTCTTCTTGGGGGAGATTGGGAGTTGGCGATAAAATCCGGCAGCTCATGGGTGGCAGAAAAAAAAATTCATCGCGCCCGCCCCCTTTATCCTGCTCGTTTGTCGCATTTTCCTATATATATCTATTGTGACTAAACACATGTTTATCATTACATGCTGATCGTATACCGTTTCGTGTTGCGTGTCGATTGATTGTGAAATATCGATCAGTTTTATAAAACGAAGAAAATGCAAAAAAAGAGAGAAAATTTTTTCATGTATGGTTTTACATGAATAGTTTTTTTTTTTAATACTTATTTTCAATTCACATCACTGCATTTTGTAGGCAAAGGTGTTTATAGAATATACATATATATATGTCACATTTTCTTTTTAATAGCCATATTCAAAAAGCTCAGTTTGCCAGCGTGGATATAGCGTGACGCCACGAGACGTGTGTCCCCGAGAACAGCTCACCCCCTTTAATGCCTTTTACTATACCTTTATTATTGGTATTCTCGTCGAGGGTCGACTCCACCTACACCACCATCACCATACTCTATCGCACAGTTTGCCTCATCTGCTGTGGTATTGGGCTATCACCCTCCCCCACGGCCCAGACACAGTCAGCGTCCGTATAAGGGTTGATATGTTCTCACGTATGCATTTTTTGTACTGTCATTTGTCTCCAATATCTCTCGCGGTGTTTTCTGGACACCCTCGTTTCCACTTTTTCTTTTTTCACCCAAGTGAGAGTGAGCTGGGAGAAAATCTCTTTTTTCGTAATTTCAAGGGTATGAGTGGAGCTGTATATATACATATATATATGCGTGTGCATACGCGTGTGTATGTATGTATGTATGTATGTATGTATGTATGTATGTATGTATGTATGTATGTATGTATGTATGTATGTATGTATGTATGTATGCGTGTGTGTGCGTGTGTGTGTGTGACTTCGCATTAATATATATATGTGCCATTTAAAACGGAGACGTGCCGAGTAAAAAAAGTGATTTGGAGAGGAAAAATATACACATGAGGGTGTATGTATAATGAATATGTATATACATTTATGTTCGTGTGTGTTATCGTACCTTTGCTCACAGACATGTAACAGTCGATATCGCAAAAAAGTTTTTTATGGCACCCAAGTTGCATTGGGTAGCTTCAAATTAAACCCTTTCTACCTTATATCAAAACTAGCATATCCTCTTCTCAGCTCATATATATATATACATATATATATATATATGTATATTATCGCCTCATATACATGAAATTTTACAAACTGATACGGGCATTATATTTACAGATTTTTTAAACGACTTAAAAAATTCTGACAAGTTCAAATGTGTTCCTAAATTATTATATTCGGCAATGAAACTTTACCGAATTCATCCATCGTTCTGTTTTCCATTTTGTAACTAAATGACTGATCGGGTTAAATATATTTTCCATCGTATGCAGATTCTCTTTTCTCTTATCTCGATGAAACATACTCAACTTTCTCATTAGCCAACGTGACAATGCCTCCACCGTCTCATATGTATCTCGACAGAATATAATATTGTATACATATATGTATCCATATGAGTATATGACACCACTCTGCCCTGCCCCCTCTCTCTCCCACACACACGTACATATATATATATATATATATATACATGGCGCGATGTCACACACAGGTGCGGTACAAGAAGCGCGGATAAATGTCTGAGATTAGCGCACGGAGCGTTTCGTATCGAGCATTTCTGTCAATAAACGGCCGGGAACACAATAGCAACGATTCAAAAGCTGCTGATTGTGAAATAAACGCTTGACTCGCGGCCTTAGCAGTATATACGTACATGTATGTATGCGGGATGGTCGCCCGCACTTACTCTCATTCTCCTTCATTCTCCCTATTTCTCACAAACCGCATCTACCCTTCCCCAAACGCGCGTGCGATACAGCCTGTATGTGTCTATTTATTCCCCCTCGCAGTTCACCGTGAACTTTCGACAGTCTCTCTGATCAGCCAGCAAATATACAGATACACATTCGAATATATATCTGTGTCCTTATCACACTCTTTCTAAGAGAAAAAATGGGAAATTTCCATGATCTGGTGATTAGGAAATTCCGAAAGAGTTGGAAATAAATTTTCACTTGCAGCAGCCCAAGATTTGGGGCAGTTTGAGTACAAAGATAATGCAAATTTCATATAACTAGGTATAAATTTCATACTCTTGATTGGACACTAATCCACAGCAAGAATGAGATGAGATATAAGATATAAACAAAAGAAAAATATATATTGGACTAAATTCAATACGAGCATTCATCTATGAAAACAAAAAAAAATAAAGATAAACCTGTTTCATACGTTCTCAATTAAGTCAAAAAAATATGGTTAGAAAAAAAAGTTTAACACAGGTAAAAGTATAAAGTTTTGTGTATTCCTGAGGATAATAGTGATTCTAGAAATTGAATTAAATTGTACACTATCAAAGGAAAAGATTTCTCTTTTACTTGCATAGAAATGAAAAAAGAAATTAATAAAATAATAATGGCATCAGCAGATATATTGCTATCAGAGAAAAGAGTTGGAAGTTCTCTTGTCTATATCGTTTTATCTCCGCAATACCATTGGAATATATATATATATATTGCCGAAGTATATGGAGACGAGTGTAGAGCGTGTATCGCCTTTTTTTAATTTCTTTTATTTTTGAATCTGTCGTGCAATTTTTTCCTTCGCACAATTTTTTTTTCTCCCACTGCCTCTGCCTTTTCCATACGTCCGAGAACGCTTGGCCATTACAAATTTTTACAGAGCATTACATACGCTCCAACGGACGTCTCCGTGTCTTTCCATCCTCTCCCTCATATCCACCATCATCCTCCACCTCTTTCCCGTTTTCCTCCGACCACTACTCTTACAATCCAAAACCTCGCCGTCTCCTCCTCTTCTTCATATACATATTCCCACACATTTATATTCTCCTTTATCCTTCCCTTTCATATATTCATCTTTCTCTCTTGCACCTCGTTCAATATTTCTCTTCTGGCGCAGAGTAACCAAGCTAATGTATGGCTTCGACTGGGCCATATACGTTTCCATAAAACTGTGTGTGAGTTTACTTATATACTTATACCAATGAATATGCATATGCATACGTTATATATATATATATATATTGATAAATGGCCTAGCATAACCTAATGCAAATCAGTGACTTTGTGGTTATAATATTAATTTTCCATTTTTACACTATACCTATCCTTTTTATCAATAATATAAATACACACATACATAAGCCAGCTCGAGCTTCCGTTGAATATTATAATTATTTCTTTATATGAAATGGAAATGAGAAAAAAAATATTTTTTATCAAAAAATTTTATTACAATATGACAAGCTTAAGAGCGCATAAACGCGTCTATGATTCCCTCCCGCCACTTTTACTTTTT
Source organism: Meteorus cinctellus (assembly GCA_030523045.1). Classification (NCBI taxonomy): domain Eukaryota; kingdom Metazoa; phylum Arthropoda; class Insecta; order Hymenoptera; family Braconidae; genus Meteorus; species Meteorus cinctellus. Next base: position 85,067 of record JAPYZF010000528.1, on the reverse strand, counting down.
GTATACGAAGGTGGATCTGGTAATAAGTATAAATCGTGTACGACGGCTTATCTACGGTGGACGCCTGCGGCTGCACCTGTTTTCCCACTCACTCCCTCTCTTTCATAAGAATGTTAAAATAAAATATATCACAGAAATTCCAACCTTGCCAACAATTCCAATATACATTTATGAACTTATATGTGTCTGACTAACGATTATAGTTGCGCCATTTAAATTAAAACGCATGTACATCCCCTTCACGAATACAAACCTTATTCACCTGCCTCATAAACGAAATCATAAATTATTTTTTCGAAATTGTTGAGAAATGAAATACAATGAAACGAGATGAGAAAATATTTGGATGATTGGTGAAAGATATATGGAATAAAATTCGATATTGAGGGGTTGAGCGTAGATATATACGCCGCAGTGGCGATCACTCATTAGGCAACTTGACACACACACACACGTGCACACACATACATACATATATATATCCAAATATCGGGTTGTAAAATCGATATAAGGGGTGTCCGCGTCGTTATACAGTCCGCGTGTATCCTCTAAGGAGGGAGCTGTACACGTACCCACTTTCAAACCTCCTTAACCACCCCTTTTCTCACTAAAATTCCATATATATTTCCCCTTCGACCCCTTTTGTTGCTTCACTCTCTATATATCTTTCTATCTCTCTTGACATGGCCACATCAATGCTTCTCAGTCTGGTTCTCGTTTCTCTTCTTCCACCCTGCTATCATATAAACCTCCCTTTCCATCACTATTTGTTCGAGCCATCACCCTCACTCGCTTTCTCGCAATGTATACCACGTATATGTGTTTCATCCCTCGTCCGCGGGCTCCTTCCTTCTCCTCCAACTGTTCGCCGACCGCGCGGCAACGTATCCAGTCCTTGCATATTAATCCTCGCCATAATTCCCACTTCCCACGCGCGTTTGGGCAACCCTTCGCCTCATCTCTCTTATATATATATGCGCACTGAGTCGGTTACAGAGTGGGAGACCAGGACCAAAAGGGTTTGCAAGCGAGAAAATTGTCAGACAAAGACAGAATTTATATCTATCTACATACATATACATAAACATGTACTTTTATGTTTGATCGTAGTGTGCGTCTATCCATATATGTATGTTTATGTGTAGATGAGAGACATCAAGTGAGTCAGAGACCGCTTCCATATCGATTGGGTTTTCTTTCCCAAGCTCGGCTTTTAATTGGCATTCTCTTGTGGGCGAAAGAAGAGTGAGTGAGATAAAAACAGAATGCAAAAAAATTGCATTGATATGGTTGTAGGAGGGAGAGAAAGTGAAGGAAGAAGAGGGAGAGATAGATGAATATAGAAAATAAAAATGAAAAGACACGTTCAATTTCTTTTTCTTCCAATGGAAAAAAAAAAGAAAAAGAGTTTACATATTCGTTTTCTGTGTTATACTTGCATTTTACTTGAGATGCTTTCATTTTTTAATCTGTCAGAAACATTGTGTTCTATAATATCTCTTTTGCAATTTCATCTTTCGGTTTTTTTTTTTTTTTTTTTTTTTTCATTCATACAGACATTCCTTCAAAGAGAATGTTCGTAATTCGTATACGTTCGACTTAATCACATTTTTTCTCCTTGTCTGCGTGTTGGAGAAAAAAATTGAACTTCTGACATGAATTAACTTTTGTGTCCGTCGTTTTGTTAAATAATCGGAAAATTTGAAATTATTCTTTAGTACGTCAACTATCTTACCCCCATATATTCCAATCCACCCATCATAGATACAATGCATATAAGCAAACGAGTTTTGACGTGACGCTCTCGCACCCTCACACCAATGTATACAACTATAATCAAGAGTATTATATACACAAATATGTATATACATATAGATATGGCACACATGTGCGTCGCAGATGCTGTGTAACACATATCAATGTACGAAATATCAACTTGGTCTCGTTCGTGCACGACGAATGTAAGGGGATGTCCCAGACAACGTAGATGGCAATACATGGAGTTCATACTCGTTGGTTCTCGCTTACTCCCTCCTCGGGTTACGCGTGTGCGCGCAACGGAGATTGATTATACTATACACGCAAAAGCCAAAGAGACGTAGAGTTAGTATGCGAGAGTGTGTGGAAGTGAGAGGGAAAATTGAGTGAGATAGACAACGAGCCAAGAGAAAATGTGATCAATAGGGACGGGGCAAACAAAAGGCGGACGCGGTCACGATGCAGATATGAAAAATTTGCGCTCGGGGATTTAGAAAGCAAGAGGGTCGCCCGCGTATATTATACATACACATACCCCTAACCCACCGTTTCTTGCCTTTCACACCCCTCATCTACTCTTCTGCTCAATGGCCGTCGCATCTGATTGCCCCATTTCCATATCACTCACATAAATATATATACAGATTTATTTTCCCTTTTTGTATAGACTTGGAAAAATTTATTTAAATATTTCAACATTTTCTCCTCTTAGAGGACAATGCCACGAGGAAATTGATTTTGAAAAATTGATAACAGATTGAATATTCAAATAATGGCCAATGTCGATCTCTTTCACGATTTTTTCCAAACCTTCCATTTTTAATGGATCTGCACTGAGGATCTCATACACATCTTTCCACTAATTTATATAATATATTTCCCATAGATTCAATATTACATAAATGGCTGAAAATTTCTATGAGTATTCCCCGTATTTATCTGTATACAACAATTTTTATCAACTTTCAAAACTAATATTTTTACGACCTGTTACAGCGCAGTTCCTCATAATTAGTATTCAACTGGGTTAATAAATTTGAGCATATTGGAAAGCGCACACACATCCACAGCAACACAGATATAGTGTAAATATATTGCATGAGGGATGGGGAATGATGCGGATTCATGTTTCGTAGACCTGAGGTTATTAATATCATCGATACCGCACCGCCAAATCTGCAAGTTCCTCATACAATACGAACGAGCGCGCACTTGTTTCCTCCTCCTTCATCCCTCTATTGCAACCTTCTGCCACCCTCACGACTACCCCGTGCCCCCCCCCCCCCTTTCCCTACTCACATATCGCTACAACCCACCACCTTTCTCTGAGTTTCGTCCCCTACAGCGCGTTTTCAGTGCAAAACACGCGCCCAAAACCAGAATACTCGAGCTCGAGATCAGCGATTCCCCAGACTCCATTAGTCCTCCCGCGATGCTTGTTGCACTAATCTGCCTTCACATCGAACTTTACATACTACTATTTCCTCGCATGTAGTGATAACTTCTCCGATATAATATCGCAATGTCTAAATAAAATTTCTAACATAAAAAAATCGATTTATTGATTATATTTATTTCTGTTGCGAAAGATGCAATCAATAGATATCAACTCATTACCTTCCACTATTTGTCAGTGAGTAAAATACGTCGGCTGTATTTTATGTACATATGTATACAGAGGATATGTACACTATAGGTGACACTGTGTGTCGCCATTCGCGAGGGTTAATGAATAAACCAACAGGTGAAAAGACGAGTTCGTGCGCGTTCCAAGGCTAAATGTGTTGTATTGTATAGAATACTTAGCGTTCGATTTGCCATTCAAATTTACACGGATATTGATTTGAAGAGATGAAAACAAAAAAATAAACAAAGCACAATAATTCAAGTGTTGCCAACGAAGTTATCGATGCATGAATAAACAGAATCGAAAAATAAACGGTGGAAATGTCATCACAATTTAATGTCCCCTATGTCAAACTAAAATCGAAAACAGACGATCATTGTTAAAACAAAAAGCAATCTGATCACATATATATATATATATATATATATATATGCATGTATGTATATATCAAGAGAAAGAATAGAATGATGGGAAAGGAATAGCGAAAGAGGATTGAACAGGGATATAATGTTGAATGTTTATTGGTGGAAAATCGAGGTCGACTATATCTTCGTCGATTAACCCATCGAATAGCGTGTGGGAAACGCGAATAATGGGAGAAAACAATTGGCACGATCGTTTAGCCCCTGCATCAAACCCATATTCACGTACAATATGTATGTACCTTTAATATACATATATATATATATGTGTGTATGTATGTATGTATGTATGTATGTATGTGTGAATGCTTTCTCTCTCGACTGGGGCAGGATGCATTCATGATTATTGAGGTATATGTGTATTCCTGTGTATGGGTAGATTTCGAGTACAGTGCATCGCAGTTAATTGATCATTCATCATATGATACAATATAGAGCCCATTCATTGTGTCTTCATTCGTGTAATCCATTTCATCTCTTTTTTATTCTTTTTTTTTATTATCACCTAACTTGTGATTCTACGGATCATATGACATAATGCTATTGATAATTTCCCTCCTATATATTTTTTTCCATCTAATTATTCTATATAACTGATTGCAAAGGGAACAATGCATTTCTGATGAACTCATTTATTCATTTTTGTTGATAAGTCATTCATTTGTAATTAATCACAAATATTGAGGGTGAAAAAAAAAAAAGCGAGAATGATATCATGATTGCAGAAGTGGCTCACAACAGCATCATTATCAGGAGAAAAATAAGAGTGGAGTGACCCACGTTCGTTCAACTAATCGGAATTATATTGATACATACCCTTCACTTGTGGTATGACATTTTTTTTTCTCCCCATTATTCCATTTTTTTACCGAGTCATCGACATCGATTCCATCGTTATTAATAAACTTCACGTTAAGTTCTCAATATACGTGGCGCGTCGATCAAACATACACGCTATGATATCCCACGTTCGATAAATGACGCGCACGTGGGAAATTGCGACTGGTATATACAAAACCAATTGGCGGGAAAAGGGCGGTAATGTGTGAGGGGGTTCGACGGACGAACCATCGATTGACATTATTTTCTTTTTTTTTCAGTCCGTCTTTATGAGATAATAACGTTAGGTGAAATTTCTTACAAATTAAACAGAAGATTCAACTTGCTTGAATTTGTGTTCTATGTCAACGAAATGTTCATTATAATGTGAGTATTTTTTTTTTTTTCAATTGAGAATTATAAAATATGAAAAACCAATTCGAGGATAAATTCTGTCATGCTTTTTTATTTGGCAGCATAATTCTTGTACTAGTTAATCAACTAATGTCTATGCATATGTCCGTATTTGAGACCGTCCGAAATTACATTTCAACAGTTAATTAAGCGTTGATCGGAAAAAGGCATCAGTTCGCCTTCGGCCTTCAACAATCGATGTTATTGAAATAAATCCCTGATAATTACATACAACTAGTGGTGATTAACTATCTTCCTGTGCCCTATACTGCACTCGTACATACCTATATATGTTTAAGTACTGAGAAGTTTTAATATAATTAATGTGGAATCGGTAAGCTTCTTATACAAACGATAATTCAATTTTCCAGTGATGATGGATCAGAAAAATGAATAAAGAGGAACAAATTTTTGGTACGTCGAATGGAATAAAAAAATTCTCTCAATTTACTCTTTCAGATCAGCCAATTGGTGGAAGAGGTTTCGAGGTTGCAGCAGAGTTTGCAGCGGCTCCAGGAAACGAGTGCGCAAGCAACATCACGTTTAGAAGAAGAATTGGAAACACGAAGACAGCATATTAATCGATTGGAGAGTAAACTCGAACGGCAACGTGATTATGACGATATGAAACGTGAAATAAGTGTTTTAAGATCAGTGGACTTATCACAAATACCAACGGGTGAACCTGGCAAAAGTTTAGAGCATTTATTGATGGAAAGGACAAAAGCATTACAACAAGCTGAAACATTGAAGCCTTCAAGTACACCAGACACACTCGGTAAGTTGAGAAATCGCCACATCGACACAATAATATTCATAAATAAAAATAAATTTTATTAATAAATACTTTTCCCATCAAATAAATGCAATTCATTCTAATAATTTTCCGCCTGTCGTATGATTCACACCCCATCGAGCTAACAAAGTAAATTCATCCACTCCCTAATACAATGATGAAACAAAGGAAAACCAATTTTTTTATGAAAACTCAACCATTTGGAAGAACATTTTACTGTTGCTGGAGAGAAATGAAAAAAAAAGGAGAGAGATGAGATAGAAAATTATTCATACATGCATGTGAATATAAAGTTCGATGACCTCGAAAAATTGCTGATACACATCTTTATTCAATCAGTTTATTCTGTCATTTTCACTATCCCTCTTGCAATTGTACGGTCTATTTTTTTCTCTCTTTATCTCTTTCTGTCTTCTCTCTTTCTCTCTCTTTCTCTCTCTCTCTCTCTCTCTCTCTCTCTCTCTCTTTCTCTCTCTTTCTCTCTCTTTCTCTCTCTCGCTCTCTGCCTCTCTCTCCTTTACTCACTTATATTTTTCTCTATAGCATAACTTGCGTGCCACTATGTATTGTAAACACGCACGCACACAATGCACGGGTATGGAGTGCAGATCTCAATGTTACGGAAATGCATTAATTTTATCTATGCATAAACAGATGAATAGATATGTGTAAAAGAAGAAAAATTATTCAGTTAAGAGAATGAACATTTTTCAATTTCTCTTTCTTACTCATTATCGAAGAAATGCTGACATTCTCTCAGGTCCCGACTCTCTCTCTTCCACGCTCCGAATAGATTATGAAGGAATTCATATCAATATTCGCAATTGGAAAATGAACTCGATCGATTTGTCGAAAAAGTTAATCATCTGCTAATTTTTCCATTAATATTTTCTACACATCATCTCTCAACGCCTTCCATTTAATCATATACCTAAATTTTAATCATCGCTTGAAAGAAAAAAAATAAATAATGGAATTCATGCACATTTCGAGAGAGAAATAATGAAAGGCAACAAAAAATTCTATTCCACTTTTCAAAAAATATAACGTGCGTGCTTCCACTTTCCGTGCACCTCTCTCTGTTTCTCACTCTCTCTCTCTCTCTCTCTCTCTCTCTCTCTCTCTCTCTCTCTCTCTCTCTCTCTGTCTCACACTCTCTCTCTCTCTACAATTCTCTGCTTAGGCTGCAATATTTTTTCATTCACAAAACACAAAATAAAATACAGCAGAACAACCTGAAATATAAACGTCATATAGACGAAATCGGCCAGTTTTACCAATCTAAGCGCACACTCGTATACATAATGTTATAAAAAGAGAAAAAAAAGTAGAGCCTAACAAAAAAAATTTCTACCACCCCCTTCCCCTAACGTTGATCCGATGAGGAGACATGACGACAACGCCCCCGAACCAAATCCAAAACCCAACCTACAAGTCTACCCCTCCTCTTTTTCTATCCCTATATGTACCCCATCCATGCTTTCGTACATTTCTCTGCCACTATTATGATCTCTCTTTCTTGTCGTTTTATTGTTATTAGTATTTCCTTTTTTTATTGTAAAATTTTTGCAACGATATTCGAAATAATTCCGGCTCCGGGCCATTGTTACAAATCGGCGCGTCGTTGAGTGACTTTATTATGAAAATCGATCCAACCGAGAAAGCAAGAAATGGAGACAGATAGATATATAATACTTGCAACGTGTCAACCCCTTTCGAAACATAAACCCTCTCACTATTCCCATCAGACCATCCACTATGTTCTCCTTTCCACGGTTCCTCTTTCATTCCCCCTCTCTCCTACTCTCTTATGGATTCTCAATCGATTTTTCACACCCATCTATATCTAACCCCTTAGACACCAGTCAAACTCATTCCGAAAAGCCAAACCTCAAAATGTTGGAAGCACATCACGCCCCCTTAAAATTCCACAATTCCTTCATCCTTCGCATTCTCCACCCAATCTCTGGCGCCATTCTATCTCTGTATGTATAACAATTTCAATACGAAAATATATATTTTACTATATATATACCCAGAAAAAAAATCGCCAAACAGATTAAAATCCTGTTGTTTCAGAGCTAGAAGCCAATTGATATATACATGACTTCATATGTAATTCTTCATTTTTAATTTAGACAAACTTTATCTATAGCGCAAAATTGATTTCACACTTAAATAATAAATTCGTGTTTAAATTATGTTATTTCTCTCGCCTATTGTCCAGCAGTTGAAAAGGAGAAAAACGTAATTTTTATGTCTTTCGATTCCTCGTAATTGTCTCATGTTTTCTAATTTTGTTACGCACGCTCAAAATTATTTGTATTTTTTTTTTTCTTTTCCTTCATTAGACACGAATGCCTAGTTTGTAATGTATGAATACGCGTCCAGCTCTTCTTCTTCAATAGAACTACTCCAATTCTTCCATAACTTAATTTTCATTTAATTTTTTTTTATTCATGTATGTGTGTGTGAGCCAAATTCGCCTTTCTCTTCCGGCGATCACGCAACGTCACAAAACAGTACGAACTCATTTCAACGTCCCTTCTTCATTGTTTTGTCATGTGTGTCTACATTCTTGAAAACCAAATTTCAATTCAAAGCAAATATATTTTTAAATATTTGGTGCTTCATCATTTGTTTGATTTATTAATTCATGAGAATGTGTATGCATATATGTTTCTTTGTCAGCCTGTCTATTCTATTTTTTATCAATTTCTGTGCCTCTATACATTCAAGTCCTTTCCCCCACACAATTTCTATGTTGTTGAGATGTGATTGTTGAGAGCTATTCGAGGATGGAGCGCGTCGCAGGAGAGTCTGGGTCCCATTTCTATGAAATAATAGAAGCCTGTAGTATATTGCACACAGAAAAGAATAACGAACAATTTGGGAAAGTTTATCATAGTGTCAAAGAGACATAATTGAACTGGTGCAAACTTGTTACTGGAAATATTGCTATAAATTTTCCTTATATCACACGTTCTATCATCTTCAGTTGAAAAATTGTTTAAGCTCGAGTGGAGGTTGATTTGTTATAATATTGTCGCGAGGAGAAAAAATAAAAAAAACATTATATATCCAAAAAAAAAGCAACAAATGTGTTGATTGTGTGATGGGCAACCGCCTCCGTTATTTTTGGTGGTTGCAGGTGGACTAGCTTCGCCCCTGCAGCGCGCCGCTACCGCTTCGCCCCATGGCAGTGTCGCGAGTGGTGGCATCGGCGGAAGCGGTACCCCCGCGTCAATTGTAACCACCCAACAGGCGCTCCCAACACGCTCCACCCCGACGCCCTCGTCAGTAACCTCAACAGCCACCTCGACTCTCCTATTTCCACCACCTCTCCAAAATGTTGAAACATTCGGATCTTTTCTGGGCGAAGAAATTGTTGCTAATTGGAGACGATCATTGGAACGATCAATAATAAGTCAGCAGCAGCAGCAGCAACAACAACAACAACAACAACAACAACAACAACAACAACAATCACAATTGTCAATAGCGCCACTATCCCAATTGTCTCAGCTCCAACAGAGCACAACTGCCCAACACACTTTGCAACAACAACAACCACAGCAGCCGATACACCAAACATCAATCCATAATCTACATCCACCAACGACACCAAATCTAAATCACCTTCCATCACCAACAGATCCAACCTCATCATCATCATCATCAATCAACAATCCGGCGCCGGTGAAATCATGTACGCCACTCCTGGTTGGATCATTGGACGCAACAGAGAAAGCACCAACGCCAATACCAGGACACGAAACACCAGCACCACCAACTCCATCATCAACTCTAGCCTTGACATCACCAACAGTCACTCATCAATTGTCAGCCAGTATGTTAGATACCACTTGCAATATTAATGGATCGACGTTATCGAATATAATAGGAAATCATCCACCAAAAAGTCCACAAGAAGAGTCATGTCACAATAACAATAATAGCCACTATTTAGCTAACAATAATATCGGCGGAATAAATGTCTTGGATTCAATCAAAGGCCCATTTAGATTTGACGATAGAACACATCCATTTAGATTTGGTGATGAATTTGGCGCAGCGAGTATGGCTGGACGTTTAGGAGAATCATTGATACCAAAGGGCGATCCAATGGAAGCACGATTGCAAGAAATGTTACGTTACAATATGGACAAATATGCCTCACAAAATTTGGACACGTTACAAATTGCACGGCGGGTTAGAGAATTGTTATCGATACACAATATTGGTCAACGACTGTTTGCTAAATATGTTCTCGGATTGAGTCAAGGGACAGTCAGTGAATTATTGAGTAAACCTAAACCATGGGACAAATTGACTGAGAAGGGACGTGACAGCTACAGAAAGATGCATGGTTGGGCGTGTGACGAGAATGCTGTTCTGCTACTCAAGTCCCTGATACCCAAGAAAGGTGAGTGGACCGAATCTCAATTTAAAAACAAACAACAAAAAAGAGTAGAACAACCGACCCACACATGTAGACAATTTTTGCGACTCCGGCGATGTTCTTGGCAGGGGTCAGGAGAACATTCGTTATGAAATAATAATAAAGATTAATAATGAAACGCGTGGTAATATAACAAGTTGCGTTGCACCATAATATTTTCACGCCATTAATTAGTTTTCATACCTCCGACCTTTGCCAATGACTACATATCTTCATTTATTTACTTTTTTTTTTGCACTAATATTTATTTATACTTCGTAGAAAAACGAAGAAAATATTCCAATCTACCAACCCACCACAGACACGCACACGTACACAAACATCCGAACCATCAGTTTTCAAATACCTGTAGTGCCTCTCTGCCATTACACATTCAGAACAAAAGAATAAATATGAAAATCAATCATTTTTAGAATTGCACACTAACCAACGAGCTCCCGAGCTGTTCTCTCTCTCTCTCTCTCTCTCTCTCTCTCTCTCTCTCTCTCTCTCTCTCTCTCTCTCTCTCTCTCTCTCTCTCTCTCTCTCTCTCTCTCCCTCTCTCTCTCTCCCTATCTCTATCTCTATCTCTCTCTCTCTCTCTCACCCTCCCTCTCTTTCTCACTCCCTCTATTTGTCTAAGCAGGAATTTGATATTACATAGTACGCGGTGGAGTAAAAAAAAATGGAAAATAGAGAATTGAAGATGAAATCTACGAGGGAGAATAAAGTAGCGGGGATTATATGCGATATTATCAGACAATAACTGCAAAATTCTTCGGGATGATGATGGTAGTGGTGGTGCAATGTCGCCGCTGTTGATATAGCCCGCGAATGATATTAATTATCTTGATTAAATTACACAGCCAGTTGGTACCTGGTCGCTATCGATTGTTCGCTGCTTTTGGCAGCCATATTGTTTAGACTAATAGCTCCTGGGAATAGCAAGTCGCTGGGGGGGCTGAGTGAGAGAGAGAGAGTAGAGAAGAGGAGACCGGTGGTGAGGCAAGGGTTGGATTGCGCCCCCGTTCCGCCCGCGCACGTGATGGTGAAGAAGGATGTATAACGAAAAGGGAAGTGGGCCGATGAGAATCCAAGGCAAGGAAGCGAAGCACACACTGACAAAGAGCGGGAGTGAACGAATCCCAGATATACACATCTATATATATGTATACCGTACCTATTTATGTACACGTAAATATGTGTATATATACAGTAGTGGGTCTGTATTTACAACGAGGGAGCAATTTACACTATTGCCTGATTGCACGGCGCTATCGTTCGCATAGTAACTCTCTGCTTCTCTCTCTTCTGCCACAATATGGGGAAATAGTCATGCATGCACATTGATGCTATTTTTGTTTGTTCATCAATATTGAATAATCACATTGTTTATTCAGAGAATTAAATTAACCATTATAAATGAAATATGTCAAACAAATTGAAATATATCTTTTCTTATTGTGGTATATCGCATTGGTTTCATTATATATATACGAGAATTTTGTGAGGCAGAGGTTGTCAACGTATCACAACACGTTTGTGGCCTTCAATGCAAACATATCCGGTGAATTGGCACGTATACGTATACCAATGTATAGTAAACACGTAAGATATTTTATATCCCCCCCCCCCCCCCCTTCTCCACAGTCGCAGTACAAATGAAAATTGTATAATTTGTTGATATGTATGTGTGAAATGTTGTTCATCAATGGGTTGTCGGTTTCCGGTTGGATTGCAACAAATGATAATTAATGAAAGAAAAAAAAAAAAATGATGATAATGGAGAAGAAAGAGGGATCAAGAATAATATAAAATGAGTAAATAGATAGATGAATAAAATGAAATGAATTGATGGGGAGGAAAAGTGTGAAGCACAACCTAATACTCCAGCGGCAAGTAATATATTAATATCCCTCAGTTGGAAATACACATATATTATCATCAATCAGAATTAATGATAATTTACATATATTTTCAAATTACGATTAATCGTGAAGTAAATTTTCACGAAAGAAAAAATATTGAAAACAGTGAAATATTAATTTCAAATGTGATATAATATATTTTGTATAACGGATAATTTTCCATTCGAACTTTGATAATTATCCGCATGATTTATGATGCGAGATTTAACAGCGCCATCGGACTCTCGTGTGTCCTACTGTTGGGAACACACACATATACAAATCCACATACAGACACAGCTTGAGGCTAACTAAATAGCTACCTATAAAGCCTAACGACATCACAATATATATAGACAGGGTCTCATAGACTCGCACTTGTCATTAAAGCCTTCATTGTATTCAGACAAGTCCGTCAGAGGTCCCAGGCCAAATTTATCATCAGTTCACAAAACTTTATATTCTCTTTCATGCGAGAATTATTTCATTTTTTATTTTTTTCGGCAATGCGCAATAGCTGATTGTGAGAATGTTAGTGAATAATACTCAAATAATATAGCCAAAGAATATAATATATAATATAATATAACCTTTTGTCGTTTCGCTTCGTGGGGTTTTGACCTTGATCGCTGGATCGAATTAAACAAACATCAGGGCACCGCGTGTGTGCGCACGAGCACGTTTAAATAGGAAGGAGATGTCCATTCGACGAGGTCTGATTCACATTAATTACTTTCGAATGGCGCGAGGGGGATAATGAAAAATATATATGCCTATATGCATATGTGTATGTATAATGGCTGCCACAGTAAAATTAACTGCGGTGGTACCCTCTACATATAGCCAACATAACGATACAGTAAAAGACGTAGAGAGGGCGAGAGTGTACAAAAACCAAAGTCCTCGAGACACGAGAGGTAAAGTATATATATAACTTTTTTGCCAATTGTTCCTTTCGTGGGAATTTTTCGAGAAATTTCACGTATATATTTTATCAAACATATATACAGTTAAATGACGTATCTTCAATTAAAGATATATTTTCATATGATGCATGTGCAAATGAAGTTAGTATCTGACGAATCTGTATATCTATCATCGGATGCGATTCAAATAAATACATTTATATGTATACATATTGAAACGATAAAACAGCTCTACTAACAAAAACAATCAACACGTCTTAAACTCTATATCCAAATACATGAATATGTGTGTATGTGTGTGAATAATTAACGAGAGTTCCGTTCATTGACGCACTGTGGGCCGCTGTCGATTTCAATCGGAGCTCATTTTATGCGCCTTGTAAACATTTCTTCATTTTATTTTTTTTTTTTCATAGCGCACACAAATACCAGAGCACTTTCGCGTCAGATTCATCAAATAGCGATGGCATTAAGACGATAGCAGTGTGTACGTATATATACGCAGCAATGCGCGACTTGTATCCAAACAATTGAATGATTTCTCAATGAATAATGTACATTGCGAGACTGTTTTCACATGGAAACGATGTGTCAAATTTTGTAACCATCAACACGACACCCATTTTATATCTTTATATATGCAATCTCATTGTCCAATAGTATAAAGTGGTGCTCATTAATGCCCCTTTACGTTATCCGCAGACAATTTTACCACACGACAATTGCATGAAATATTGTTTCCTTTTTCTTTTTCAAACGTGCCATCTCTCTCGCATCTATTGTCATTGTGACAGCAATTGTGTTTTAACACATACAAATACTAAATTCCTCTCCCTGCTATCATGAGAAATTTTACGATTTCGTTGTTTCGATTAGTTGGAGATTTTATTTATCAATTTGATCTACCATATATCTGTATTTTGCGGACCAAGGGTAAAATAAATTATGGGAAACGGAATAGTACATAAGAATGGACATTACTGTGGCACACAATATATTACCCAGATTAGTGCAACATTGACAAGCGACATCATTGCGCAAAAATAGAAATATCGCAGTTACAAGCAGAGAATTGGAAATAAATGATCCACATATGCGAAGACATTTGTTATGAGTGTGTGTACGCGCGCGCACGCGTAAGGGGGGGGGGGGGGGGGGGGGGGGGGGGAGGGGGGGGGGGGGGGGGGGGGTGGGGGGGGGGGGGCATGCGGCGAATTATAAATGGAATAAAGCAATAACGCATAGAAAATGTAATAGTAAAGATTTATAATACAATATCTATATCTACATAAATTCTAAACCAACCTGTTCCGCTAGATCCAAAACTAATCGCTATATTCTGAACATTCATAGATGTTGAACAATTAGTTGTCTTATTGCAATGCATTCGACGAGGTAATGAGAATCGCGCACGCCATACATAAAAGGAAAAAAATGAAAAATATGAATAAATAGAAAGCTCAGCGTTCAATCACGATAGATATGTGCGAACACGAGTTTGTTAGAGCGCGAATAAGAACCAGCATTGATACGCGATAGCAAGATAAGTAACGAAACAACTAATAAAAAGAAGAATACATATATAAATATATATATATATATATATATGTATCATAGAAATGAAGAAATCATTTTGTTCGATGACGATACATAAACATGCTGAGAATTTATGTACCATACGTTTTAGAGAGAACATGTTGGAATTTCAAATCAATATATATCCAATAGACGGGATGAATGGAAGAAAACCTCGACCCTCTACGTCGACAACGACGCTACTACTCTCTGACAATTGCACTCGACTGCGGGAGCAATCAAAGACACACGATCGATGGCTGATTCATCCAAATCTTGTGGCTGATTGGTCAATTAGCCGAGAAACACGTAGGAGGATCGTGTTCTCCCACTCTACTTACATACATATATACATACGCGGACGCAGAAGTAGAGTGAAGGATGTGCAGACAAAGCGAAGACAAAAACGAATATATACATATATTGATTGTCTACCGAGAAAAAGCATTGAATGATAAAGTGAAATATTTTAATGTATAATCAACTCTATTGACATCCGATCGAAGATAATATTCCAATTATTATTTGCTACAGATATAATTTATCAAACATCCGGTGTGCGAGAAGCACCAGCGTCCGCTTTGTCGTCATTATTTATCCTTTCTTCTCATATTCGTTTTTATTTTTGTTTTTTTTCTGTTCTGAATCAATCACTCATGTTGATGATTTCATGTGAAAAATAACCTCCACTTTCCGTGTGGATCTCAAAACGGAGGAAAACAACATTGGAATTATCAGGCAGAACGACATAATTCATTTCTTGGTAAATTGTGATGGGTATGATACTCATCATCTACATATATATATATACATGAAACGATATGAAGAGAAAAATGATACAAAAAAAAAGTCTATGGGTGTGAGTGTACGTTGAAAATAAGGCATGTGACGCCCACAGAATTGGAGACAAAGGAATCATTGCGTGATATTATTGGGTGGGGACAGCAGACTTGGTTACCACCAAACGGAATGAAATTGAGTAAGAGAAACAGAGGATAGAGGAGCGAAGAAGAGTATAAAACAAGTCTGAACGAAAAATTGTATCTTCCTTTTTTTTTTTCTATTTTTTTCAACTTATTAACACATACTCAACTGCATGCTACTCTTAGACCTCTCCACTCTTCATCCCATTATCTCTATCATTTCACACTCATTTATTTTTGTTTCATTCATTAATATTGTTCATATATATATATTTTATTTGGGTTAAGAAGTATTAAACTGATAAAAACAGAAAGGAAAATCAAGAACACACCGCAAGTTGTGCCTCACTCGTAGAGTATGTTTCAGGCAAGGAGCAAGGCTTACCAGCGTTTGCACGTGGACCACAAGATGGAGGTGGTGGTGGTGGTGGTGGTCCAGCCGACATAAATGACGAAAGGATTGCCCATATGCTGTCGGAATCGGGCCATCTACAATTGAGCCGTGAACATGATACGTCCAATGATGCTGATAGTAAAAGCCCAAGTCGTTTGGGTTGTCCTAGTCCGTTTGGCAAAGACAGATTTGACAGTCAAAATCGTAGATTAAAGAAATATGAAAACGATGACATTCCCCAAGAGAAGGTAGTGAGAATTTATCAGGAGGAATTAGCCAAATTGATGGGCAAAAGAGATGAATTACGCGGACCGCGTGACTTCCCACCAAGGTAAATACCATTCGAATACGTGGGTCACTCTACATATCCATAAATAAATCTTTGTCTGCATAAGAGGAAAAATTCATGGCAACCGAAGAGTTCAAATATCTGAACTCTTGGTATTAATTATTAATTAATATTTATTGAGGACAGCAATTAAACGTCGATTAATCGCAGTGCGATGTTTCCACACTTTTTCAGTGGTGGCCAGGCTCTCCAAGGAATGGAGCGTCCGCAAGATGACATTCGGCTTGCGTTGGATGCATATCATCGAGAATTACAAAGATTAAATGCCGCACCAGGCCAGAATGCAACGTTGGCAGGATTGCCAGGATTACCAGGTCTGCCGGGACTGTTGGCACTACATCAACAGGCCTTACACCAAAATCATCTATCGGCGAATGGCGGTAGTGGGACCGGTGGGGTCACTACTGGTGGCGGAGTTCAAGATCTCAGCCTTGGCAAAGCCGAAGCACGTAACAAAATAATGAATGGTGTCAGCGATGAAGAGAAGGAAAAAATGGAAGAAGCAATAAGACATGCAGGAAGTGCATTTTCGTTGGTCAGGCCAAAACAAGAACCAAGTGGAACTCAATCAACACCTGGTGGTTCTAGTGCAAGTTCACCACTTGGCAACTCAATATTACCACCTGCTATGACACCTAGTGATGAATTCACTGGTGCGGCGGCAGCGAGTCCACTACAAAGAATGGCATCGATAACTAACAGTTTGATCAGTCAACCGTCCACACCAACACATCATTCGGCAAATCAACGACCATTAAAAGCCGTATTACCACCAATAACTCAACAACAATTTGACCTTTACAATAATCTCAACACGGAGGACATTGTGAAGAGGGTAAGTAAGATTGTATGTTGAACCTGATTCATTTTCACAACTATAATGATAATACTAATTTTATTCAATTTTAATTAAAAATGAATGTTTCGATTTGTTTCGATTTGTTTTTTTTTTTTTTTTTTTCTTGAAATCAATATGTGATTAGGTGAAGGAGCAATTGTCGCAGTATTCAATTTCACAACGACTTTTTGGAGAGTCAGTGCTTGGATTGTCACAAGGATCAGTGTCAGATTTATTGGCACGACCGAAACCCTGGCACATGCTTACACAAAAAGGGCGTGAACCATTCATAAGAATGAAAATGTTTTTGGAAGACGAACAAGCTGTGCATAAATTGGTTGCAAGTCAATATAAAATTGCGCCGGAAAAATTGATGAGGACCGGCGGCTACGGCGGCCTGCCTCGTAAGTTTAACTCAGGTCAATACAGTTGTTTTGTCATATTTTTTCACCAATATTAATGATTCATAATATATTGGATCCAATATTCAAGAATTTTTTTTTTTTCAAATGTACAGCGTGTGGAACACCAATGAAACCGATGCCACCGACAAAATTGGTACAGGAGCAACTTCAAAATGCTGCCAAAGCTCAAGCGGCTGCGGCAGCACAAGCAGCGGCACAAGCGGCAGCAGCAGCCGCAGCAGCTGCTGCCCAACATCAACAAGACAATCAAATACAATTGGGCCCACCCCAACCAAGTCCACAGCAACATCAGCAGCATTCGCAACCAGCTTTACCAATGATGCTAACCCCACCAGGACCACATCATTCACACGGTCAAATGTCTATCCAAGAATTGCAGAAAAAACAACAACAGCAACAACAACAACAACAACAACAACTGGGTCTACATTCACCACACCAAATGACACCATCGCCATTACGAAGTCTCCATCCGTACATTTCATCGAGTGTCTATGAAGTGGCAGCGTTAACCCACGAACTCGACACCCAAACGACGACAACGAAAATAAAAGAGGCACTATTAGCTAATAATATTGGCCAAAAAATATTTGGCGAAGCAGTATTGGGTTTGTCACAAGGTTCAGTGAGCGAATTACTAAGTAAACCAAAGCCATGGCACATGTTAAGTATCAAAGGACGTGAGCCATTCGTCAGAATGCAATTATGGTTATCGGATCCGCATAATATTGAGAGACTTCAAGCACTGAAAAATGAGAGACGTGAAGCAAATAAGAGACGACGTAGCAGTGGTCCAGGTCACGATAACAGCTCTGATACATCAAGTAATGACACTGCTGAATTTTATCACGCGTCATCTCCTGGTCCAGGACCACCATCAGCCAAAAAACAACGTGTACTATTTTCTGAAGAGCAGAAAGAAGCATTGCGACTTGCATTCGCACTAGATCCCTATCCAAATGTCGCGACTATTGAATTTTTAGCAGGAGAATTGGGTTTATCATCCCGTACAATAACTAATTGGTTCCATAATCATAGAATGCGTTTGAAGCAACAAACGCCACATGGACAGCCTGAATCACAATCACCGCGAGAACCTGGGCAGCCATTTGATCCAGTGCAGTTTCGTTTACTTTTAAATCAACGACTTTTGGAATTGCAAAAAGAACGATTGGGTTTGGGAACTATGCCAATACCATATTCACCATACTTCAATCCAAACTTGGCAACATTAATGAGTAATGCAATCAAAGAACAGTGTTCGGGATTGGATTTATCAATGGGTGCACTCAAACGTGAATTAAATCAAGAATTTGAGGATGATGACGCGGATGGTGATGATGCCATGAGCAATCTTGGAAGTGAGGATTCTGATGGTTCAACTGGTAGTATAAAACGCGAGCCAACAGATCAAACACCGAATGTACCATCACAAACGAGTGGTGGAGTATCAACAGCAGCAGCAGTAGCAGCAGCCGCCGCCGCTGCTAGATCAAATCGAAGAAAACCTGCAGCGCCACAATGGGTGAATCCAGAATGGCAAGAGCCAGCGCGAACTGGAGATGAAGTTATTATAAATGGTGTGTGCGTTATGAAAACCGACGATTATGGTGTAAAAAGAGAGATTGAAGAGACAATTAGAGTCGAACCGACACCCGTACAAGACAGATACGATGATGACAATCAAAGCGATGTGTCTTCAGTTGTATCGGGTGCTGGTGATGGTAATAATGGACCGCCAGACCATGATCGTGATAGTGTTAGCCCAAGTCCTATGAAATCCAGGGATAATAGTCCAATGGCGTCACCAACATCACGACCGCCATCATCAACGCAGCAACAAATTGTCCAAAATTCGATTGACAGTCCAAAAGAAGTGAAACACGAACCGGAAGAATCGTGGGACTATTGAAAGTGTATAAGTGTGATTGTCGGAGAAGAAAAACGTTTAATCAATAATCAGTGGGCAATAATTTGAAGAGTTTGTTAACGATATAAACATATATAAGGTGTGCTAAAGACTTTATATGCACACCTGTATAATGTAACGTATATCGCCGTCTTGCCAAAATAACGCTCCGCTGAAGTGATTTTTATGAAAGAAACGAATAAACAAGAAGCAGACCTTGAGAGAATGAAAATTGGAACACTGAGAGGAACGATTAAATAGAATTTTAGTAAGCGTGTTAATTTTCTAGGCTTTAAGATTTTTAGTAATGGCAACGCCACCACCGATAGGATTCGATTTGTTGTATAATAAGACGTTGAACTTGGAAGAAAAAAAAGAAATGAGTCCTGCCTAATGAATAGGGCATTATCAATTTAAAAAACGAGAATACTGTGGAAAAAACACGTAAAAAGAGAGGAGGGGAACCGACTGAATTGACTGGATCAAATCGAATGTTTATTGAATGAAACAAATAAAAAAATGAGGAACCACAATCAACTCTCTCACCAAATTTCTCTTTCTCAATCGATAGATTGATTATCATTCAATTTAATTATTATTTGTGAAAAATGTAAAATGATAATGACAAAAATGAAAACGATGAAATGCGGAGCCAAATCAAAAGATTCTCGATGGGACGAAAAATTTTAAATACACCTTCACACATGACCCCTACCCTACACAGACATACATGCGCGTATTCAAACGTATCACACAAAGACAGAAATGCAAGTGAGCGATGAGCAAAAAATAAAATATAAAAGTAACAGAGGAAATGAAAAAAATGAAGTAACATGGGATAAATTGAATAAGTAAAAAAAATTATTATATATATATATACATATTATATATTGAATAAAATAAATATAACTATCAATTCTTTCTAGTGTCAATGGTGCGCGTATGAACGACGTCTGTCGAATATCGGAAACAAAAGAGATTCCAAAATTTTTTAATTCACGCACACTCGCGAAACCTTTTGCATTTCTATTTATTTATTTATCTTGATTGTTTATTGTTGGTTTCCAAATGAGACGAGTTGAGTATTTCTATGGATGAATGAATTAGGAAGTATTTTACATTACAAACGTAAACACGTTCATACACACATACAAAAAAAAACAAACAAATGAACCTTCAATCTTTTTCTCCCACTGTGAATTATTGATAAGAAAAGGGATCAAGGTTCGCTCCAGTGCAATTTTTTCCTTCAACAATTGTTAGAATTATTATTATTATTATTTTTATTAATTATTAATTATTAATTATTAATTATTATTCATTTTTATTCATTTAACATCAAAGAAAAATGATAATAAGCGAGCATTTGTGAAAAATTTCGAACGCAACAAAAATAAACAGAAAGAAACATTACATACATATAAGACTACTTGTAGCGATTATTGAACGAATAAAATAGATAGAATGATTGCGTGAGTGAAGAGCGTGTCATTACATATAATCATAATTCATATGTTTATATGTCATCGGCCAAGAAGCGTCGTAGTGCCCACACATCATCCTAATTCCTGATACACCGGTCTCTTCCACCTCTTTTTTTGATTTTACCTCTCTCGCCCGAAGAATCTATCTAATTATGATAAGCTGTTGATGTTATAAATTTTTCACTTCGGATTGTATGCAGAGGAAAAAAACGAACGAAAAAACGAAAGCGATCATTGTTTTCAACTGAATTCTAATTATTCTTCTTTGATGTTCTCCCAATTTCATTGCTGTCCGTGAAACACAAAAAAACATTGAGCATAATATTTTCTATGAATGTTACTGAAACCGAAATGAAATTTTTTTTTCTCGAACATAAACAATTCAATAAATGATAATTAGAAATACTTAAAGCCCGTTACCAATGTTATTATTACTCTATTAATATATCATTAATATCTTTATGATTATCTTTATTAATTATTGTGTAATTTTTATTGTAAATTAGTCTTAGCGAGCACGTTCTATTATTGATTTTGGTGTAATATATTTATTATAATTATTATGGTGTAAACCGATATATAAGCAAAGTAAACTCCGGAGTACGTAGCCAAAAAGAGAAGAATAAAAAACAAATATGTTATAAAAACACACAATTTGGTGAATTAAATTAACGAAATTAAAAAAGATGAATAATAACCGTATAAAATCAAGTATTTTGGAAACAAAACGAACGAAATACAAAATAATTATTTCCCTTATTTTTGCGAGTTCATTCTTCACATGATTTTTTGTTATATGTTTTTTTACACTGTTTGTTTAGAATTCTCCTACAAATTTTGTACAGGTATTACATAGGTAAGGTTGTGTATATACCTGTAACGCGATTTTATTCCCAACAATTGATAAATCATTGAATTATCCCGTTGTTATTATTATAACTTGTATGAACAACTATCAATTTTTATTAATTTTTATTCATTATCCCTATAATCAATTATTTAACCGATATCTGCTGATATTACGTTCATCTATCAGTTTATTATTATTATTATTATTATTATTATTATTATTATTATTATTATTATTATTATTATTATTATTATTATTATTGCTGGTTAATATTATATATTTGTATTAATTATGAAATGATTAATGATTATTACGGTTTTGAAAAATACAAAAGTGGCTTGTAAAGCCAATTGTGATAGAGCTTACAAGCGATACTGATGATAAAGAGTGTGTATGTGAATCAGATGAAAAAAAAAATACAAACAAAAGAATGAATCAAATGTGAATAAAAATCTAATTGAGCGATTCACTGTCATAATCTTGAAATAATAAAAAGAAACTACAAATAATGAAAAATTTTAATATTAAATTTTTTTGCGTGACTGACAGATACATTTATATGAGTATATTATAGAGACTTATTTAACAACGATCCAATTTTTTTGTTTCATTTTTTTCCATAGCCTTCATGTATATGTATATAAATGTATGATGCGAATAACAACACTTGCATATGAAGATAGCAACAAATAAGATGATGGATGACATAATGAGAAAACTGATGGTAATCATATTCACTACTGAAGAGGAAATGAATAATAGTGAATGTTTCGAAACGTGAAATATTTTCACCAATTGATACAAAGAAAAATGAAAATAATGACGGATAGAACCAAACAGTAGATTAGCATTCATCGATCGATGCATGATAAGTAAGAATTTAATCACTGATTCAATGAAAAAAAATGAGAAACAATAAAAATCTAGTCTATACAAATTCCAATAAAACGTTATACATAACAACGCGGATTTTTTTTCGCATGTATATATATATATGCGAGAAAACGAATCCGGTTCCCATCTTACTCATTTTTTATCTCAATTATTAATGTTTATAAAGTATATACTGAAATGCCTGAAACTATTAATAGAAGTAACACGATTTCAACTTGTTACGCAGTAGAAGCATGAAAATAATTCTTTTTTTCTTTCTTCCTTTATTTTGTTTTTTCTTTCTGTACGAACAAAGTATAAAATCAACGTATAAAAGCTAATGAAAGGTTTTGACAACATCGAACTGCCATTGGGAATTTCTGACGAGCACAAACGCCGTGACGTTTTCTCTTTCATTCTTTTATTTTTCCTGTCTATCTTAAATATCAATCAATCGTATGAATCCCCCATGATGATACTGCTTTCCAATGCATTTCCTCTCAATCATATTCTATTTCGTTTAATTACTCAGTGACTAACAATGCATAAGGAAACAATTGCGACTTCGTGAAAACTTTATAAAAACATTACAACATCGATCAGATCGAAATACTGTACTTGATGGCAAAATTAGTCAGCAAAAAAGATCACGATTACTCAATAAATTATCAATAACACATTCTATCATATGAACGTATATAAAGTATAGAAAAGGACGGTATATATACAAAAAGCAAAGAAAAACAAACAAAAATGCAATGTGGCATTTTTCTGTAGATAATTGAATGAATCAAATAGATAATTATAAATATATAAATATATAAATATATAAATATTGATATAGCTTTAACTGTTCGATTCAAAATATTGATGCGGCTTAATGTTAATCATTGAGAAATATCAAAAAAAATGAGAAATCAGAGCAGAAACAATATGAAATAAAATGGTGAAAGTGTATTTGAGTCATTGGGAAAATTGCGAATGATTGGAATAAATTTGAATGTCTTTCGAGATGAATGCGACAATTTTTTTACATTTCATTTTCTCCATTGATAAAATTTTGTGAGTAACGAGAAAACATAAGCACCACGATGAAAAACGAAAAATAGGACAGATAATGATATAAAAGAGAGACAGAGACAGAAGAGTAAAAGATCATATCGTACACTTAATGAATATTTTACAAAAAATAATAATAGAAATAATGATAACAATATGAATAATAATAAATGTAGATAGTCATGCAGATGAAATATCGGAAGCCCCTCACGCTTATTATATAATGATCATGATAAAATGAAAATGTACGCCAGTCCAAGAATCAGAATCTCCTATTCCTTCTAATGGAAATTATGATATGAATATAAATTGATAAGAAAACGCGTGAGAATAGCTGAAAAAAAGAACCTATCGTTCAACGCGGATTTACGATCAAAATAGGATAAATACACAAATTGTATGAACAATACTGTCATTTTAGTAATAGAAAATAGTTGTAATTGTAAAGCGAAACGAGAGTATGTGGCAGAAGTGAGAAAGAATTATAAGAGAGTGTGTGAACGAACGAAATAAATGAAACACAATGGACGAGAAATAAAATACGTGCGGATGAGAGTATGAGAAAATGACAAATACCTTATGAGAATATTTTATTTGTATAATTCATTTCGAATTGTACTATAGCATAACAATAATAATAATAATAATAATAATAATAATAATAATAATAATGATTGATGAGGAGAATAGAGTATCGTGTACATTGCATATAAAAATACAAAATAAAGGAGATAATGAAATGAAAGACACATTGCATTACATAACACACATCAACGTTTGGAAAAAAATGATACACACATTGAGCACTATTTGTTTTCAAATATACGTCTATAATGGTTATTATTATACAAAGATGAAAAAAAGAAAGAAGAAAATAAATAAAACATGTAAAAAATGAATCTCCAAAGCTTAGTCCAATTACTATTCCCATGAAAGTCCACATCAAAATTCCTCTCTTACCGACCTCAAACGATTTTGCAGAATGAACACGAAGGAAATAATTTTTTTGCAGCTAATGTTTTCCTAATCTTTGTTAATATAAGAACAATACGGAAGGAAATCCAACGGTTGAAATGAATAGTCAAATAATGATAGCCATATACATGCATAAAAATGGACGTGTAGACATATCTACTCAGAATCTCAGTAAGTTTTTTTATTCGAATCAGCGAGTAATTATAATCAACTGTACGCATGCTCATATAGAAACGGAAAAACACAAAAAAAAACATCTTCCATCAATCTTGTTACTCCCCCATTTTTTTAAGCCGAACTTCAATTTAAAAAAAATTTTTTTTTCTGCGTACCACACGAATACATCAAATAAGAAGAAAATGAGTGCAAATTTTTTAGACGGAAAGTATACAAAGAAAAACGATTACGAGTAACAGCTAACACATTGTTGTTTTTCCGAATGTTTAAAGTGATCAAGAATATCGGTTCCCATGTACTTGATTATTTTCTTTAAAATATCATAACTTCTTTTTTGAATTACTTCATTTCATTCTTGCTTTCTCAATGGCTGAATTATTCCCCAATATATCATTGCTATCATTGTGTTTTGGCCGCTTGCTATATTTTTATTCACCAATTTTCTCACATTCCACTCCGATCGTGTTCAACATATTTTATTTCATCCGCTGAAACATTCACATACCTGCACAGACAGTTTTTTTTTCCATTTATTCATACTTTTTTTCCCGTTTTCCCATCATCAATCAGACAATTGATCTGTTGGTTCATTTATAATACTCAACAATTGTAATCATGAACCATCACTGCATTAACTGATATTTATTATTACAATAACAGAATTATTGCGTATTCAATTGTTTTACACTTTTTCTTTCCAGTTTACTCTTTTGTTTCTGACTTTACAAAAATTTGTTATTGTTTATTTTTATCATTACGAAAGTAAGAAAATACGAAAATGACGAAGGAAGTCAATATTGATTGGGGCGGTGAAGAAAAAGAGGCGCACGTGAACGAGAGTAGGAAGCAAATGATTCATGCGAGGGATGATAATTCATGAATCGGATTTATTACTTCTGAATTATTCTCATTTCCTCCCCTTTACTTGAATCATACTCGTAAAATATCATCAAATCACATTCAAACAGTCTCAAATTGAAATGATTATTTATTCTCTAGTTTCTGTATCCGTTGAGGACCTTTTCATTCAACTTTTCACGTAAATTTCATTCACTCAACTCTCCTTCCTCACTTTCTCTCACAATCATTCAACCAATCAACCAATATTTTCTGTGATATCAAGGATTTGCTTGTGAATTGTAGGCGGGAGACAAATCATATATCTAGTTGACAATAACGATTAATATTTAAAAATGTAATTATTCGTTACACAGGAGAAAAATTTCTTCGTTCTTATTTAGATTTGTTTAGCTCGCCTTAAATATTAATTAATTTTTATTTAATTTCTTTTCACTTTGCATTTCTCCCATGTTCTTTCCTCTTCACTTCCTCCTATTGTGTATACTTATAGTTTGAGTTGTTATTGAATTAGTTTGTTGTAATATTTTTCCTGTTTATTTTTCATCTATTTGCTTGAGCCGGTGGTGAATAATTCTGTCGCATTCATATTGAATTCGTGTTTATATTTTTAGTTCATTACTCATTATCTTTCCTTCAACTTTTCTCTATTCATCATTTCATTTCAATGTTGACATTAAATGGGATACGTTTGGTCATCAAGTGGTCCACGGTCGCAATGGAAATATGTGTGAATTTTCTAACAATTCGTCTATTTTTCTCGCCCTCGCCCTCGCCCTCCTCATCCAATTTACGACAAAAAGTCTTGCTTCTACGATGGTATATTGTCATAAATCGAGTGCAGTAACACTATTCATTCATTTATTCCGTTATTTTGTTTGTAAACGTGTTAGTTCGTGTTAATTTAACGCAAATATTTTGTTGTATTTTTCTGTATTCTCCTTATTCATTCCAATTTTATTTTTCATCTCATCCACTATTCGTATCATTTTTCATTTAATTTTTCTTTAATAAACAGTGCTCGCAGCATCCCTAAAATGTGGAAAATGAAACTTGAAGTTGAAACTAATGGAGGAAGGTAGGAGGGGAGAAAAACAGGAAATAAATTGTTTCAAAAACACAAAATGAATAATTGAACAAAAACTGGAATATATTTACCAGAATTAAATAAGTCTTTCCGTTCGAATATTCTTCCCTGATTTTTTGTTATCTTCTTACAAACACTCTTCTTGGCTTTTTCGCACACACCTCGCCACTTTTCGTTTAAATTCTGAGTAACTTTCCCTCCACTCTTTCTGCAAGATTGATAATAATGCAATGTATCCAATATCTATTGATTCATAGTATGGAACAAAATAAATATACATACGGCGGCATCGACATTAGCTGGACTCTCATCATTCGGATCTGCGAGCATACTTATGACACTGATGAGAATAGTCTCGACTGTATGTACTGGTAGCCATCGCTCCGACGCCTTTTCATAACCCCATTTGTCGTCGCCTGGTTCGTGCAAGATCGATATACAAACATCACCACTCTTCTCGACTGGAAGATTATAAGAGAATCATATTAATAAATAAGAGAATTCATGAAAATCATAAGATATTAATCACGCCATACACTTACTGTTTGGATGCCATATCTCTGTTATAAATTTCATTCTTGGTGGCCTGAGTGGATACTCTTTGGGAAATTGTAAGTGTGCTTTGAAGAAGCCCCCTTCACTAGAATATATATCGCATTATAGTATAAAAAAGGAAAGATTTTATTCGTACTACTGTTTGCACTTACTACAATGTATCCGGAGGTCCAATAATGAGCACTTCCCATCTATATATGTCATTGTCGTCGATGAGACCTGCCGAAAACCCTTCAACTGGGTTTTTATTTAATTCTAAAAATGAAGAGCGATGCAATGAAAACGATAATATATGCCCTGGACTCAAATAAAATATTCAAATTCCTAAGTGGTAATATTCAGCTGTTTTTCATATTTTTTGTGTGATAAATGTGTAACACATGAGCTAAAATCGGACAGAAACCGAATGAAATGAATGATGTGATGCTTCAGAATTCAAAATTCGAGGTTATGCAAAAAAAAATAATAATAATAATTATTCTGTTCTGGCAAATAAGAAATTCGCTGGAGGTTATACGCGATGCAAAAACGGGTTTGATGACTCACCCATAAAAGATCAAAGAAGAGGAAGAGAAAATTGAGCGTGTACGTGCGAATCGTGGTATATGTGTATGAGTAAGCATAAAAAGGAGAAAGGATCTCGAAAATTTTGTTCGTGTAAATACTCAGAATATATATATATACAAAAAAAGAAAAAAAATCAGAATAGAGACGACACAATTAAAAATATCAATCCAAACGTACATCTCTTTCATAGATCTATGAATTTTGTCTTCCTACTGAGTTTTCACACAAAAAAAAAATGGAAAGTAGCCAAGAGAAGAAGGGAGAGTAGGGTGAAGAGATGTTATGTGCATTGATGTGATAGAGTAGAGACTACAGTACAGCGACGAATAGGGGTGGAAATAATAATGAATTCAATGAAAATAATTAATCAACGAACTGTGAACATGTCTATCTTCACATGATGAACTCTCTTGCTTCTAGTCCTTCACCCCTTCTTCCACGCGCTCCCTATCGCTCTCCTTCACTCTCCCACGCGACGTATTGATTTTTGCAACGCCGATCGTCTATAGGGGCGTATATGACACCATAAAAAATTAACATTATAACCTTAAAACTTAGATCCCATATTAATAATTCAACTGACTCATGAATAAGTATCCACCAATAAGACAAAAATTGTTCAATATGATAAATCATGTGATTAAGTTGACGAAAAAATATTCGTAATGCATTTGAAAAATATATTTCTCCATTTTTCTTCTCTCTTTTGATTCAGCGCTCAATGTGTTTGTGTGTATGCCGTGTGAGTATGCCTGTGTGTGCGTTGAGTGACGGTGAAAATACGCGTTGTCGAGGAGCCGAAAAAGAGACACAGGAGAGAAAGAGAAAGTAAAAGAGAAGGACAGAGAGAAAGACAAAAAGGATGAATGAGGGGAGGATAAAGAGTCTGAGGGAGACCGAGCGACAGAGACAAAAATAAAATGAAAAATGTGAGCACTTCTCGCGGACTCTGGCGATATTATACGTGTACAAATTTCCTATAATTTATATGGCTATACACATCACACAAACAATCATTTCAAGATAGCAAACACTTCTTTATGTTCATTCACTCTTGAAATAATATTATTTATGCACTTTTACTTCAATATATATTTATACAAGGAATAAAATCCATCATACATACCTGCTAATTGTTTTCTTAGTAGAAGCGCGGACTGTGGCTCTGACATTAATAAAAGTTCGATTAAATAACCCACTAAAGTTGAAGAAGAAAACAAATCACTTTTCACACGCTCGCGAGCACTGAGAAAAAGATGGCTAGGTAATGTTCTCACCGTTCACGGAAACGACTTTTACGCATGCGCCATTGAAAAATTTTCAAATGACTATGCTATGTATTGTGTTTCCGGTTTCTTGGACGTGATGCCACGCCATCTTTGTTGCAACATCATTCTTCGCGAGTACTATTAGTACAATGCTTTATCAATATAATCCAACTTTTTCCAACCAATCAAGCTCAGGTTGAATATTCGACGTGGGCAAAAAGAAAGAGTTGAGAATATTTCTCAGAATTCCGAGTCAAATTCTCAACAGCTATTTTCAACGCCATCGTGGCAATCTCGTGAATTAAATTACCAGGGCTGTATGAATTTCACATACCCGCCGCACCCGCCAACTTCAAGATTTTATTCTTCGAGCAGATATTCTTCATCGGTATTAGTACAAATTCTTTGGATAATACAACGTAATAAAATATTTCTTTCACTTCTCTATTATATTCTACAATACAAGCAATGTCGGTAGATATATGTATAACTATATATCTTGATGAGAATAACATTGTCTTAGCGACATAATCCCTTGCACATGGACATTTTATCATCCTATTGAGAACGGACGTAATAATACGTATGTACCTATATATGTATATACATGTATGGAAAGAGAGTGACAGAGAAATAAAGAATTGATTTGATGGTTATGTTCGTCATGCTGCATAACTTGTGTGGTGCGGCTGCAATTTTCTGATCAATCATCATCATCTTCATTATCATCTTATACACACTAACATTGACAAAAAATTAAAATAGTATCTACAATGTACTGTTATTATTTCGAAGAATAATATATCGATATAAAGAAAAAAAAGAAATACACAATAAGCATCAAGGTTGGAGGCATCGGGAGTGAAATTGACAGCGATAATTCAAAAACTGACGAAATAAATTAAAATAATAGAACGATGATGCAATTTTACAAAGGAAAAATATTATCACCAGGACAGTTGAAACGTTTATCAGAGCATAAATACAGTTGCTCGAGTGCAAGTTTGTTGGATAAATATTTACAACCATGGTGGGAATTACTTGTTAGTTATGTTCCACTTTGGCTAGCGCCCAACCTCATCACCGTATTGGGTCTAATTATTAATATCGCCACAACACTCATTCTCGTTTATTATAGCCCTGATGCAAAGACTGAGGTATTGTATAACCTTGAAATTTCTATTTTCAATAAGATTTACGTGAAAAATGGTATTCATGCTCTAATTGTGTTTTTACTTTAATTATTTTTAGGCACCAAGATGGGCGTGTTTTCTGTGTGCACTCGGATTATTTATTTATCAAAGTTTAGATTCAATTGACGGTAAACAAGCAAGAAGAACAGGTTCATCAACACCTTTGGGTGAATTATTTGATCATGGATGTGATTCAGTTTCAACTGGTGAGATGAAGATTTATTTTTCCATACATTTTTTGATTTGTTCAACTGACTCTATTTTCCTTTCATTGCAGTATTTGTCGCATTGTCGGCGTGTATTGCTGTACAACTTGGATACTATCCAAGTTGGATGTTTTTCCAATGTTTCTGTGCGATGACTTTGTTCTATTGTGCCCATTGGCAAAGTTATGTGTCGGGTAAGATGAACAAAAATAACTTATATCACCATTTTCCGATAGAATAATAAGAGTCAAAATGCAATTTATCAACGTGTTTAGGATCTCTGAGATTTGGAAAAGTGGATGTGACAGAGGCACAATTTACGATAATTGGCATTCATTTGACATCCGCAATTTTTGGACCAAAAATTTGGATGACTGAGGTTGTATTGACTCACCAACTAATATAACTTTCACTCGTAGAAATCACAATTTAGCACAATATTGTTGAATGAAATTCATTATATTGCACTGATTATCGCGAATTTTTTGACTGGGGATAACCAAAACAATGAAACAAAAGAAAATATTATTTCTCTGACGATGTGCCAGTGATCGATTCAGTCACAAAATATTCATCCTCAGATACATGTATACCTATGAAGAATGATAATTATAATTGGTGAATGGAGGAAGGTCGATAGAAAAAAAAAAAAAAAAAAAAAAACAAACAATTTACTTTCTTGCAGATTCCTCATATAGACAGTTTGCAATTAAAGTATTTAGTTGGCGGTATGACAGTTGTATGCGCATTGTCGAGCTTTTATTCAATGTTTTCGGTCATATTCACCGGTGGAGTTGGCAAAAATGGTTCAACCGTCGCTGTAAGTTTACACGTCCCTCATTTTCGCCCGAGACTTCACAAACAAGAATCATTTTGGGAAAGAAAAATCATTTCTTTCATTCAAATTTAAATCGATTCATTTATCATTCTTTATTTAGTGAATGGCGACTTTTGTCATTCAGGGTATTTTATGCATGGCGCATGAAGAACAAACAGAAAAATTGAACAAATTTACTAATACATACATACAACGAAATTCTTTTGGCATTATCGAATTTGGTTCGTATCTCGGTGAGGAATCGTCACAGCGTATCGATAAATATATATTAAAACAAAATATAATTCTTGGAATGTAAATACCAATGGATAATTAATTTATCAATTATTATGTTTTCATCTAGATAATAAGAAGTGCTGGTACATTTCGTTCATATAATGACGTTCTGATTTTAATCATTCACATTGTCTTTTAATACTCTCGGATGAAAAATAAAAAAGCGAATGAAACACCAAGTGATAGAAAAGCAACTGAATTGTTTAGATATCAGTTTCGAGTGTCAGTGAAATGATGTAATTGATCGTTGCCATATTTTATCTGGAATTCATCTATGTATTCACCGATTTCTATAAATCATTTGCATCCGATGAGATTTGTAAAATGGTTGAACTGTAATTGCAAGCCATCCGAAAACAATGAAAAAGCAAATGAAAATAAGTAAACAGCC
Source organism: Meteorus cinctellus (assembly GCA_030523045.1). Taxonomy (NCBI): domain Eukaryota; kingdom Metazoa; phylum Arthropoda; class Insecta; order Hymenoptera; family Braconidae; genus Meteorus; species Meteorus cinctellus. The sequence continues at coordinate 52,887 of JAPYZF010000528.1, read as the reverse complement.
AATAATAAAGTCGGGGTCTCGTTTTAGGAATTTTTCGTTATTCCGCGCTTGCTTTGGTCATCGGAAAAAATTTGAATCGTTTTAATGCAATTTCAACTCCGTGGGGTTATAATACATTGTTTTACTCCATTTTTTTTCTCACAATCTCACGTCCATAGGAAAATGCATTTTCTTTTTTTTTGCTCCATAATAATTGTGTCACTAATATCTAGATGTTTAATTATCAATTTCATATACATTAGTTGCCATACATTGGCACAGAAGTGAAGGTGTTTTCATTGTGGTGTGCAGTGGGAATTGCTATTTTACTCGCACAAAGCAGTTTATCCGTCATTCTCGCCGGTGGTGTTGGCAAAAATGGCTCCACCGTTGCTGTAAGTTCATTAATTACCGCACAAATAAATGACTACATCAAAGAATTAATGATAATCAAAACAATTCAATACTGACCACCAACAATTGGATGAAAATTCGGTCATAGATATTTCACGCAATTGAATTTAAAAAATTATGACATTGAATGACATTCATACGCTTGGACATTCCGCCGTGATTATAAACAAATTCATTTCTATCATTTTTTCTCTTTCATCCATCGCTTGTTCTCAATTGAATATAATTATCAATCGAAAATTAACGCTTTCCTTGTGCTGTATATCGGTAGAAACGATCTTACGCTAGTAAGGATGGTGAACCAAAATACAAAAAATGCTACATATTTTTTTTTTTTTTCTACATGAATTTTAGGGAACGTCAGTTTTGTCACCCATCATCCCATTCAGTCTAGTGGTAGTACCGGCGTTTATAATCTACCGGAAAAGCGCTGAACACGTTTACGAAACTCACCCGGCATTATATATTATGTCATTCGGAATGGTGGCTGCCAAAGTCACCAATCGGTTGGTTGTAAGTGAAGAGAAGAAAATTAAAATTCAAATGCAACAAATCGACGTTTTGTATTTTAATTTGATGAATCAAACAAATTTTCTTCTTAAAAGGTTGCACACATGACGAAAAATGAGATGGAATATCTCGATACAGCCTTAATTGGTCCCTGTATGTTATTTCTTAATCAGTACTTCAATTTCTTCATTAAAGAATATTACGTTCTTTGGTTGTGCTTCGTAAGTATTGATATCAATGAACTTTCATATTTGATCAATTGAATTTTCACAATTCAATTATTTTTTTTTAAAGATTTGGGTCACGTTCGATTTCTTCAAATACTGTTCGCAAGTTTGCCTTGAAATTTGTGATCACATGAAGATAATGCTGTTCAGGATACCACATTTGAATGAACCACACAAACAACAATTGCCAGGCAGTGCTGATAAAAATGGCGCCACAACAACACGATCACAACGCGTGAGGGCATCAAAAAAATTACATTGATTGTAAAAGTTTGTTGTCATCATGATTATGATAACTATTATTATTTTGGCGTGCGCTGATGTGATTGAGAACGAGAACAATTTTTTTGATACAATTGAATTCTTTCATTGGAATTTTCAAACTCAAATAAGTGCAGTAAAAAAAAAATCGTTAACATAGTGAAATAATCACTTTTTTCGTCGAAAAGTTTTCGCCAGCTATTTATTAAATTACTCGACCATTTTTCGGAATCACTCTCATCTGTAATGATATATATGTATTTTATACAAGAAAAAAGAAACGAAAAAAAAAATTGTGAAACTTCATATCAAATTTTCTTTCTATGTCATTTCTTTTATTCAATTTCAGGTTCATTCATATCAGTTAAGTTACTATCAGTTATTTCCTGGCTATGATTTTTGATATATTCCTTGGCCACAATACATTTAGTCATGAAACAATCGCATGGAAGATCGTGTTCAGTTGTTTCAGAATTTAAAAGGTTGCATTCCAAATTATACCAACGTTCATTAATATCATCACGTTTTAATGTTATACGAAATGCAATTGGTTCACCTTCCACCACTTCGTGCTGAGCGGGCAACATAATAACTGTTTGTTTCCAGTGCGTTGGTGTATCGAAAGGTGAAGTAGATAGCATCGAACCATCGGGGAATTCAACAGCAAACCAAACACAAGTTCCCGAAAATTGTCCATCTTTCGTACAGGGAAAAACCAAATCTTGTCCACCAATAACATTGCAATCACCAATAGTTGAGGTATTCAAATCAATCCATGCCAATATTTTTTCCTCAGCAAGTATATTATCAGGCTTCACTATCATTATTTCGGGTCTCAATGATTTCACACATCTGATATCGGCTCCGAGACATCTACAATGAATGGAAATCCATTAGTTCTTTCTCATCATTGTTGGAACTAATTCAGTAGTTTTTTTATAGTTGGAATTGCGAAAAATAAAAAAAAAGAATGAATGATTACGTCATTTTAACGCCATATATATCATTGAAATACTCAAAAAATTCAGGCAATTGACACGGGGCTGCATAAATTTTTGCAATACATGGAAACAATGATCCATGAGGTTTTAGGAATCGGTCTCTTGCCAGTAAAACAGTGTCGAGCATTCCTTCATGTACTAAGTAGAATCCCATCCACTCTGAAACAATAATATCAACTTTTTCCACAGCGTCACAGTCAATGTCTTCCAATTTACTGTGTATTACTTTGATAATATTGCTCAAATTATTCTCAGCCGCAACTTTCCGCACATGTTTCGATAAATTACTAGCTTCTACCGCGTAAACTGTGTGCGCACCAGCTTGTCCACAAAATACTGACAATATTCCTATGAGTGAGGAGAATATAATTTATTTCACGAACATGAAAATCCGAAAATAAATATGAAAATTCGAAGTTCCTACCAGTTCCAGCTCCCACATCCATCACAATTTTATTTTTAAATAATTCTTGGTTATTTGTTATTGCATTTTTATATGCCGTCATTCGTGGATGATCACTCAACATCAAGTGATGTACCTGATAAATAAATTATTCATTTCATTCTTCGTGAATATTTACATGAAACACATTATAAGGTATGATTGAGGTTAGGTAATGAATCGTCAACCTGGAATAAGCTCTTAGGTTAATAAAAAATTCCGGAACTTACGTCTAGTTCTTCGTAACTTTGAAAATAATCTTTGTGATTTTCCATTCTTTCGACTTTTTCCATTTACCTCATAACATCCAGTTAATAAAAAATGAATTTATAATTGAATGGGAGAAGATAGATGGTATTATTTATTTTCAGCCATCATGTCTCAGCAACACGAATGAATCACATACAGCGATGACGTCATTACATTACATACAGTATGCGCATATATATATATACGTTGTCAAGATTGATGAATTGGCAAAAGAAAAAATAATATACCAAATATCAAGTTTACTGTGCTTACACTGAAGTGAATGAATTCAGTGTGATTCTCTGAGTGAATTTACTGCACTTAAAATTTATATTTTCACTTAGATTATTTTTATAACATAATATTCTGATTTCATATCTTCTCTTTTTTTCAGCCTTTTTATCCATTACTCCAAGGAATTTAACATTAACAGCTGTTTCAGCACTTTTGTTTGGCTAGTTTCCCTGATTTCACCAGCTAAAAACATCTCATCCACTACTGTATATACCTGAAAAACGAATTGAATGATATTAAATGGGTTGTCTAGTGATTAAATCGTTCTTGTTTGGTGTCTCATATTTGTATTACTGACCTTATAGAAATTGAATACTAAATCCAATTCACAAACATTGTGGAAATATTCATTCAGTACTTCAACAAAATTATGTATTGCTTCAAGATAACACAAGTTGTTATCATTCACATCAACACAAATGCAGAAATACAGTCCTGCATAACGTCTGTATACTATTTTGAAGTTTCGAAACTGCAGAGGAACAATTCGAATTGTTGAACAATATTATTCAATGAAAATAATAAGACCATTCTTTGTCGAATGATGAACTGACCTCGACAAAATTCGTGTGCTTAGCATCGCGAACCGTTACAACAGCATGTACCTCTTCAATCAATTTCTGCTTTTCATCATCATCAAAATTCATATACCACTTTGCCAATCGGGTTTTTCCAGCTCGATTTTGAATTAAAATGAATCGAATCTGGAAGACAAGAACAATCAAACAAAGAATATTATAACCTGCATCCGAATTTCGTTTCAGAAATGAAGTTCGTGAAATATAAGGATGTCAGGCCATCCCTTCTATCCCATGACACACAGTCAATTAATCTGATACTCCAATTAGTGATTAAGAGAAAATTCGTCTGGTGAAAAATGAATAATTTTATTTCACGGAGAATAAAATCATCACCATTGTTATTGTTACCGGTACTGCTGGCGATTTATTTTCGAGAAATTGCTGTTATCAAATTCATTCACAATTGATTAATAACACAGCAGTGTCCGCCCACTTTTATTCTAACTTAACCTCATTCTATTGTAAAAAAAAACCCAAACACAAATAGTATATACCCTTGGCAACACTGGTGTTAAATTGGCCGCTCGATTTGAACTTTTGCTTTTGCTTTTTTTTTTTTTTTTTCAAATAATTTGGCGGTAGTTTGGCGGTAATCAGCTGGCTAATTAGAAAAATTGGCGGTGCATAGATTTTGTAAAAATTAAAAATTAAATTTCGTTGTCAAGTTAGCCCCACAAAAGTTATAATTTGATAAAATATATGCGAAAGAGACTTCATCACGTAACAATTATCAGCGCCCTCTATGGCTCAGTTAACCACTATTTTTGTAGTGAACACAGAGCGAAAGCTTCTTTCTGTGAATAACAACAGTGGAATGAGAATTGAAAGCATATTTGACAAATTGATAAATTCAGCAGCACAACTGACAGTTTCCAAATATGTTCTCTATTCTCCGTAACACAAATTTATCGAATTTTTGTCATCTGATTCGCTTCCAATTAATATTGAATCTATGAAAGTGTCCCCGCCAGGGTTATCATCTCTCAAGGCGGCCGTTGTAGTTTTGTTGGGAAAATAATCATTTTTAGAAGAACTCAATTCGATTCATCAATCGAGAGACGAAAGGAATGAAAATTTATATTCCATTAGATGTTTTTGATTTTCCTAACTTCACAACATATCCCGTAAACTTTGTTAAATGTCATATTTGAGTTCGTCAGCTCATGAAATTATCTGTCAATGAATGTTGCAATAAAATCTTCAATTGTTAGTTTCGGAACTTCCAAGACAAAAAATGAATAGAAAAATTAAAAAATTATTATCTCCAAACAGATCACAATGTCTGTACATGGTGGAATTGAGGATTATTGGGTTACATTTTGAATCCGAACAAATGATTAATGAAGTAAATGATGACAATTCTCATTTGGAAGTTGATTTATCGTTTCCGAATTTACCAACGTTTACCATAAAGGAAGACAATATTAAATGGTCAAACAAACGGAAAAATAAATTAGATAGTGATAATTTTTCTACTGCTGGTATTTCATGTCTATTTTCGAAATGTCCGATAGATTTCTCTAATATGATGAACGGAAATGAATCATTGAAAGTGAACATTTATAACATGAAAATTAATCCAATCTGTCAAAAAATTGACGATATTAGCAAAGAGCCTATTTGCCAGACGGAAATTCGATTTCATCGATGCTTGTGTGATCAGTTTGATATAAGATTGACCAACGATTATGGTTTACTTGAACCTTTCGAGATCAGGGAAGCATACGAGTTGCTTGATACAATCAAGAAGCCATGTGGCACTCTAGAGTTATTCACACGTATCTCGTGCTGTGGGACAATGATTATTACTCAATTCTATTATGATGGGAAAAAATTGATATTTGATGATATGAATTCTAATAATAAATTCACCTGTACACGAGTATTATCTGCAAACGAAAAAAAATTTGGCGTCATCACTAATGCACCCAGAGCTAAAACAATCGTGGGTTTGTCAAAACTATGTGGTGATTTGCGAATCAGAATTCATAAGCCTTCGCCAATTTCAATAATTCAAATAGCACGGATCCGAGGCGGTGGTTCGCATAATCGAAATATTATTCCATCGATACCTCCCCCTCCATTGATGAATACAACACTGTTGTCAGGTGCTTGTAGGGCCAACCATGATAATGAAAAACCTGGATGTGGCTGTGGTGGAAAATCCGAACTTGGACTCGTACAGGTGAAAAAAGGATGGTTAAACAAGCCATGCATTGACACTGATTTCTTAACTTGTGCATTTGAAGATACTCAAAAATTCGTTGATAATGTAGGCGTCACAGGAATGTCAGCATTGGGCTCAATAGATTTAATTGGGAGCCCTCATTTTGATATGAATTCTATCAACGACTTGCCGACGACATGTTTGAGCAAGAAAAAACTTAGTGAAAATATTTCTGATAATTCAAAATATGTAGATACGTTATCTAACACTTTATTGGACTATCGTAATATTATACCATTGATTCCGAAGAAACACATATACGACGAAAGATTACCTCAAAATAATCAGCAGTTCATTGAACATCGAAAACAAAATACAACCGAAGGTCCGTGTGATAAAAATTTATGTCAATCAAAGAAAGTTTCTCGTAAAAATAATCAAATTTATGGTGAAAAAGTTCCAATGAATCCGATTCAATTAATACCACAATCACGCGCGTATCGTAAACTTAGTACAACAAATACAACTCATAAACATAAAATAACACTGATTAAGAAACATCGTTCGCAGTCACAACGAATATATTCATCAAAGAATGTAATCAAGCCTAATAAACGGGTGATAGAGTTGGTTCGATTGGTAGCCAATCCTCTTCATTTCGGTCATAAAAATTGCGTAGACATCAGTATGCGCGTACCTCGCAATATGGGTTGGCTTTGGAATATAAAGAATACAGTGGGGGAACCAAAAGCACAAATTGGATGGAAACCAGGTGCAATCTCACGCCGGGTCTGGCGTTTATTAGAGAATGCAAAAGTAGAAAAGATTGATAAAGTGCAAGTTGAACGTCCAACAGCTACAACAAGAGGGAAAAAATCTAAAATATCGCGTAATCGAACTCCATTTTCATTGCCAAAAAGTTTTCCCACACGTCCCAATGAGCATGACAATGAATATGAATTACCATCATCAATGCTCCATGTTCATCGTAAAGCTGGTATATATTATATAACATTATATCCAGTGAAAAAAGAATTCCTTGATCAACCAGAATTACAAGACAACGTCCTACCACTGCAATTCAAAGTGACTAAAAATAGAGCTGATGACGATGACTCGAATGTGAGTAGTTCAATTACTTCGGATATGATATTTGAATGTTCTCCACCCGGAGCCAATACACGATACAGAACGAATGTAACAGAGAAGAATGTCGGCACACAAATCTAACAGCGCAAGATAATTGACTTAATCAACGACTTTGCCCAATTTATGAAAATAAAGCGAAAAAATTGGAAAATTCAAAAATCAAATCATAAAATTTTGCACGGAAATATCCGCCAATCTTTGTACGTAGACCGCTATTGGTAAATGCATCGTGTACATTAGCATGACCCTCTTTCAGTAGTAAAATTTTTAAGCACCAGATGGCGAGTACGTCAGCGCCATAAGATTACATGACCCGTTTACAGTAGTGTTGTCTCCGACCACGAGGTGGTTTCGTGCAATTAGCATTTACCAATTCTGTATATAAATTTAAGAATTTATCCTTTCTGCCAAATCAAAATAACGGTGAAATTGAAGGCCGGTAAAAGAAGGAAGCATACGCATTTTATATATAGTGAAAGTGGTATGAATGATAATTAACAGATGTGTTCATGCGATTTCACATACAGTTTAAAGGTAAATTGTATGTTAAAATATGTCACCATAATCAGAATTGAACATGAAATAATCGCCTTGAGCACTAAATATGCGCATGCGCAATATGAGTTGGGCATGAAAATTCAGCCAATCGGAAATGGCTAAGGACAAAATTTCATTCATCAATAGATAAGAGCAAGACGAACAATTACAATCAATAATAAGTTTTGGATAGATAACAAACGATTTACAAAAATTAAAATCCCAAAAGGTGTAGTAAGAAAATTAGCGGTATCGGTAGTTTCAATATAGGTACTGCTGTATTGGTGTTCAACCAATCAACGTTGCAAAAGTTCGGCCAATCACGTCACCACCACGTGATGAAGAAGAATAATGTCTCCCATGTGTGCCGCCTATGAACGATAGAGGTATCTGTAATGTAATGGTAGTGCATTACACCACTGTTCATCAAAGTTATATTACAAAAAAGAATGGCAGCAAATACTGGGAAATATCGAGCAGAACGAAATGATAATGCAAAGATACGTCAAGAATATAATGGCTCACGGGAAAATTCAGCGGAAAGTCGTTTGTTACGTGCCAATGAAAATATACTTGTTGATAATTTATATGGATTTCATCGTGTAAACGACACAAAAGAACGAATAGGCTATCTAATAAATATGCACGCAACTGAAATCGTCGAAGAGGACAAACGGTTGATAAGTGGTTGTGATTATTATTTTTTAGAAGAGGATTGCACGAGATTCAAAATATCGATGCCATATCATTCATATTTTCATATTTTATGTCGTAAAGACACGGATCAAGAGGTATCAACGTTCATATTGAAAAAATACAATGGTTTGGTCATCAAAATTGAATTATTATCAAAAGAAGATCTAGATTTGCCTAATCATTTGATTGGTTTGAAGCAGAAATATTTGAAATTATCATTTGCAAATGTCGTTGATATGCAACGTGTGAGAAAAGAAATAATACATGCGGTAAAAATAAATAAACAACGTGAGAAAGCTCACAATTTTTATTCCGATTTATTAGCAGATGCGTTCAATCATATTAATAATGAGAACGGGAATGCGAATCAAAAAATAATCGATCATATGGATAATATTCTTGATATACGCGAGTATGATGTACCACATCATGTTCGTATGTCGATTGATTTGAAAATATTTGTTGGCAATTGGTATTCGATTAAATGCCGTGGCACAGATCAACCGCCCATAATAACGAGACGTCCTGATATCATTGATACCATTGATCCGATTGTATTAGCTTATGATATCGAAACGACAAAATTACCATTAAAATTTCCTGATGCAAATAATGATCAAATTATGATGATATCATACATGATTGATGGCCAGGGTTATTTGATAACTAATCGTGAGATCATTTCAGCTGATATAGATAATTTTGAATATACACCCAAGCCTGAATTCGAAGGCCAATTTGAAGTGTTCAATGAACCCAATGAAAAAGCGACATTACAAAAATTTTTCAATCATATTTTGGAAGTGAGGCCACACATATTTGTCTCATACAATGGTGACTTCTTTGATTGGCCATTTGTGGAAACACGTGCAGCAATTTTGGGTATGAATATGAAAGAATTAATTGGATTCTCTAAGAATCGAGATGATGTTTACGCAAGTCGTCCTGCCATTCACATGGATTGTTTGTCGTGGGTGAAGCGCGATTCATATTTACCAGTGGGATCACAGGGTTTGAAAGCCGTTACCAAAGCGAAACTGCGTTATAATCCAGTTGAAGTTGAACCGGAAGATATGTGTCGTTTGGCAGCGGAGGAACCAGTTTTACTAGCAAATTATTCTGTTTCTGATGCCGTTGCTACGTATTATCTATATTACAAGTACGTTCATCCATTTATTTTTGCACTGTGTACAATTATTCCAATGGAACCAGATGAGGTGCTGCGAAAAGGTTCTGGGACACTTTGTGAGGCTTTATTAATGGTCGAAGCTTTTGCGGCAAATATTATATTTCCAAATAAACTTCAAAATGAGTACAATAAGTTAACGGATGATGGGCATGTATTGGATTCTGAAACATATGTTGGTGGACATGTTGAAGCCCTGGAATCTGGTGTTTTTCGTGCTGACATACCATGTCGATTTAAAATTGTACCGGCCGCAGTTGAGAAATTAATCGAAGGTATTAGAAATACTTTGAAACATGCGATTGAGGAAGAGGAAAAAATCTCACTTGATTCAGTGACGAATCTCGATCAGGTGATTGGTGAAATAACTGGAAAATTAAATAGTTTGAAGGAGCAGCCATTGAGATTAGAAAATCCAGTAATTTATCATCTCGATGTCGGTGCAATGTATCCGAATATTATCTTAACGAATCGTTTGCAACCTTCAGCAATGGTGAATGAAACAACATGCGCTGCATGTGATTATAATCGTCCTGGTGCACTATGCAAACGTGACATGAAATGGATGTGGCGTGGTGAATATATAGCGGCAAGTTTGGGTGAATATCAAAGGATACAGCAGCAATTGGAGACGGAAAAATTTCCACCATTCTATCCGGGTGGACCCAAACGTGCATTTCATCAACTATCGCGGCAAGAAAAGGCCACATTTGAGAAAAAGCGCTTGCAAGAGTATTGTAAGAAAGCGTATAAGAAAGTGAAGATAACACGAATGGAAGAACGAACTCAAACAGTTTGTCAAAAAGAAAATTCGTTCTATGTTGATACTGTTCGAGCTTTTCGTGATCGTCGGTATGACTATAAAGCCCTGACGAAAGTTGCGAAACAACAAGTCGCTGCTGCAACTGTGAGTGGCGACGCAGCTGAAATAAAATCGGCGAAAAATCGAGAAATATTGTATGATTCATTGCAATTGGCACATAAATGTATATTAAATTCTTTCTACGGGTACGTTATGCGTCGAGGATCCCGATGGTTCAGTATGGAAATGGGTGGCATTGTGTGTTACACCGGGTCACATATTATCATGAAGGCACGTGAAATAATTGAACAAATCGGACGACCGTTGGAATTGGATACTGATGGTATTTGGTGTATGTTGCCTGGCTCCTTTCCTGATACAGTTGTAGTTGAGACAACTAACCCCAAGAAGAAGAAATTCGTTATATCATACCCAAATGCCGTATTGAATTTTATGGTTAAGGATCAATTTACGAATTCAGTTTACCATGAATTGGTAGATGGAGAAAATGGTATTTATGAAATACGAAGTGAAAATTCAATTTTTTTCGAAGTAGATGGTCCATACTTAGCAATGGTTTTGCCGGCGGCTAAGGAGGAAGGTAAAAAATTGAAGAAACGTTACGCTGTATTCAATTTTGATGGTTCATTGGCGGAATTAAAAGGTTTTGAAGTGAAACGACGCGGTGAGTTACAATTGATAAAAATTTTCCAATCGTCTGTGTTTGAATCATTCCTGAAAGGAAGAACATTGGATGAATGTTATCAGGCAGTAGCAAAAGTTGCTGATTATTGGCTAGACGTATTGTATTCGCGAGGTGCTAATATTCCCGATGCTGAATTGTTTGAATTGATATCTGAAAATAAATCTATGTCGAAGAAATTAGAGGATTATGGCAAACAAAAATCAACCTCAATATCAACAGCAAAACGTTTGGCGGAATTTTTAGGCGATCAAATGGTCAAAGACGCTGGTTTGGCATGCAAATATATTATTTCGAAGCGTCCACATGGTGCACCAGTGGCAGAGCGGGCCATACCATTAGCAATTTTTCAATCTGAACCGAGTGTGACTCGCCATTATTTACGAAAATGGTTGAAAGATTCTTCAATGCAGGACCTTGATATTCGCCAAATTTTAGATTGGAGTTACTACATTGAACGACTTGGAAATACGATACAAAAAATTATTACTATCCCAGCGGCTATGCAGGGTATTGTCAATCCAGTTCCACGTGTGCAACACCCCGATTGGTTATTCAAGAAATTAATGGAGAAAAATGATACGCGAAGACAGCGGAAGATAACAGAGATGTTTTCTATCACTGATGCCGCCGAGGATTGTGATAATATCGAAAGGGCCAATTTATCTGATGTTATTCTGGATATTGAGGATACGGGACCATCAACTGGCGGTGGGTTCAAAAGACCAACTGTGTCAAAGAGAAAACGAAATGCGTCTGAGGAGCCAGAAGATGTAAAAAAAAGTTGGCGTGATGTGCTAGGTGCTCCACCGCCAGTTGGTGACACTGATGAACAACATGCTACTTGGTTGGCATTTCATAGGGAAAAGTGGGCTTACCAAGCTCTTCAACGTGGTAAACAGCAGCAGAAACGGCTGAGAATGGTCGGTGATAGTCAGGACGTTTATGGTGGCATTATTAGAAATCCAACGTCGTCAACCATTGCGGGATTCTTCCGCAAAACACAGCGTAAATTGTTAGATTATCCATGGCAAATTTTACAAATTGCTGAGACTAATGAACCGGGTTTATTCAAACTTTGGGCATTAGTTGATCAAGAATTGCATCAAATTCGTTTGCTCGTACCACGAATTTTTTATGTCAATTCACGCAAGGAACGTGGTGAACCGGGTCCAAATGACTTGTGGCGAAAATGTTCAAAGATTTTGCCACGATCACGTCCAGTTTATCATCTATATCAGTACACAGTTCCTGAAGATCTATATCAATTACACAGTCAGAGTCTAATGGAAAACGTGACACAACCGGAAAATGAAGGAATTTATGAAACACAAATGCCATTGATCTTTCGTCCATTATTGAATTTAGGTTGCATATGCAATGTTGATCCTAAAATGGCACGGTCAATGGCAGATGGCGCCGATACTTTTCATTTGAATCAATTGCAACAGAAGGTTGGCATGTCTGAGAGTTATTTGAAGGAACGAACTGCAATTAAATATATTTTTTTGTATCACCATTGGTCACACAATCGACAGCGTGCGATGTATGGCCTATTTCTTGGTCCCAGCAAACGTTCGCACGTTATTGTTCTGGATTCTGTTAAGACAAATCAAATGCCGAACATGAATTCGTTGTATACACTCGAGAGGAATAATATCAAGAACGATTTGAATGACCAATTAATTCCCGACGAAATGCATTTTGAAGTAAGAATTGAAACAAATATTCAAATTGTGTATCGACAGCTTCAGGCGGCCTTACAATCATACAAAAATGATATGAAAGGTGCTACTATGCTGGTGGTACAAACGTCAATGGAAATTGCGACATTGTTGAGTGAAATGCCTGGATTGAATGATTTTCCATTAATAAATACTCACGTGCAAAATGCCGATAATTTATTTAGCACATTGGATTGGCAGAAAACCGGTTCGCGGACAATGATACGACATTTTTTCAAGTGCGAGCAAATATTGGGTTTAATGATCGATCAGTGTCGCTTCTTTGCTGCGCCATTGGGGAACATTCCAGCGGATCCAACGTTATTTGGTGCAGATTTATTTTACGCACGTAATTTGCAAAAGCACAACTTTGTTTTGTGGTGTTCGCCAACAGAACGACCTGATTTGGGCGGTAGTGAACATGATGACAATCGCTTATTGACTGATTTTGAAGAAAGCACATCGTGTGCAGCAAATAAATCCGGAACATTTTCAAGTGTTTGTGTTGAATTAGAAGTAGAGAGTCTGGCAATCAATACGCTGTTGCAATCAAATCGTATTAATGATATTGATGGTACGAGTTCATTTGTAGCATTTCATATGGCACCACAGACATCACTGCAAGAATTAATTTCATGTGATACACCCAATAACGTAATACCAAGTTATGATGAAACGGCTGTTTGTGGTGCCGCATTCAAAGTTTTGCGTAATATGATTAACGGCTGGTTGCGCGCGGTTACAATGCAAAAGAATGTCTTTGCTGATTATCAAATAATACATTTTTATCGTTGGTTGAGATCACCAAATGCATTACTTTATGATCCAGCATTGCGTCGTACACTTCATAACTATATGAAAAAATTATTTATACAATTAATTGCAGAATTCAAAAGGTTAGGTTCTATCGTAGTCTTCGCTAATTTCAATAGAATAATTATTTGTACAAAAAAACGATCAATAACGGACGCACTAGGTTACATTGAATTCGTTGTTCAGACTATTAGAAATAAAGAATTGTTTCATTCAATCGATATTACTTATGAAAATTGTTGGGAATACTTGGTTTGGTTGGACTTGGCCAATTTTGCGGGAATAAAAGGAAAATTGATAGGCAATGATGATGCCAGTCAAGACAATGTCGATTGGGGAGAAGACGAAATTGATAAAGATGATGATGATGATGATAATACACCAGAAATAATTATGAATTGGAATTTAACAGAAATTCTGCCTCAAGAAGCGTCATGTCGAGCAAGTTTCAACGCAATTATTGCCGGTTATATAATGGCAATTTTTGATTTTATGAATAAAATGGAGTCGAGCCATCCAGGAATCACACCGCGAATGCGAAAACGCCGTAATAGTAGTGCATTAAGTCAAACAATATCCGCTCAATTGGGAATAGGAACGTTAGAGAATACTACGACTTTTGCGAAAAAATTGATAAGTGGAGAAATGTCACAGAAATTATTCCAAATTATTCAGAAGATTCACAAAAAGTTACCGGAAAAAAGTTTAACTATTGAAGAACATCCAAATTTGAATCTTGGCTTTTCGAATACGAAGAAAATAAATCCAGCATTGGAATTGATTAAATCAATATGCAAAGTTTTATCATTAGATAAAGAAGTTGCGGATGAAGTGAATGAATTGCAACAGAATTTATTGCGTTTAATTGGTATTGGTGAATTTAGTGATAGAGCTGAATGGTCAGATCCATGTATTTCGTTTGTATTGACAGAAATTATTTGTAAAGCTTGCAATCATACACGCGATATTGATCTTTGTAAAGATATTTATCAGACTGTCGAAAGTGGAATTTATGTATGGAATTGTCCACTGTGTAAAATCAATTATGACAATTCTGAAATCGAATTCGCATTAATTGACACACTCAATCGTAAATTTATGGGTTTTATTCTGCAAGATTTGCAATGTATAAAATGCCATGAGATTCAACGCAATAATGTAACTGAATATTGTTCATGTTCAGGGCAGTACAAAACAACTGTTTCTAGTGATGATATGATCAAGTGCATCAAGATACTACGATCTATCTCGAAGAAATGTCACATGATTGTTCTGAATGATGTTATTTATAATACCCAAATGTTTCCCAATCAACATTGGTTGATCGGAACGAAACAGTAATATTTCTTTGCTAAATATATTTTTTTATGTCAAGTGGAATTTTAATTGAAGAAATTATACTCCCATTTTGTTTTGTTTATTCAATTTTTTCTTGAATACTTACAGGAAACTTTTATTTCCAATTCTTTATGAATATTTTTCCCCTTACTAATTAATTTTGGTTACATTTTATTTGCTCAGAATGTCGACTTCAACTTTAGGATCTGAAAACAAATGAAATTGAATATTTACTGGATCTGGATTATTCCTGGTAATGATACATTTATGAAGGAAAATTGGTATTAAAAATTTACCTTCAAATTTGAATGATGGAAATTTGGTCATATCAACACCTGGGCCGCCGCCATACTGCATTGCAAGGCGATCAAGATCATTCTTCAATTCTTTTTGCATTTCTGGCGACGCATCCACTAATTTACCACCGCTAAAAAAAACCACACGCGACATTATTACCATCCCATTATTCTATAAGTAACTGATACATTCATCTAATTTTGGAGCTGCATATTTAAATGTAACACTTACGTGCTTTTGCTTTTGTATTCCCGAATTTTATCAATGAACAATTGTTGGATTGGATCACTCGCTTTTTGCATCGCCGGTGTCACAATTCCAATACTTCTCTTCACAATTTTTGGCAACACTACCAATCGTCGCGTCAGCATGATGCAAATATTTTCTATGAATAGTAAATACAGTTAAATATTAATCAATTTATATTTTTTCTTATGTAACAGATCGAAGTACAGATGAAAATGTGACACACAGAAAATAAATTTTTTCGCTCAGGATTAATAAAAAAGACCCACATCATATCTGTTGAATAATTATAAGATAATGATATCGACAGAGAATTATTGAAAAATGAATTATCAATGATGTTATGTAGATGCGAATAATGAAAATATTTTTACTTTTATCAAATTGCGGAGAGAACGATAATTGAATCCTCCAATGATCAGCTGGTTCAAGCAATATGGTGTCGGCGTTCGGTATTGAGGAACGCGCGTGCGCAGTGTAGAATCACTCCCGACTCAACTAACCCACCTCATCATCACCAAGAATTTCAATAATTACCGAATATAATTATTAATAATATCGTGATTGATTCTCTCTATCATAAATATGAATTGTCATATAAAATTCAATTAGCAAACATGTGCGACCAAACGTGAAAAAAAGAAATAAATCACGTAGTCAATTCAAATATAAACCAATGAAGAACTTACATTTTTCCCACCATTGCATGATCACCTGACCAGCCACAATCTTATCTGTGGTATGGGGGGGGGGGGGGGGGGGGGGGGGGGGGGGGGGGGTGTCATATGCATGTGGGTACGCAGAGACACAGCGTAGTGACGTCGGTTAAGGCTAGTGCAAAATAGTCTATTTCTCTCTCTCTCTCCCCCCACAATTCTCAACGTGTTGTCTCTTACCTTACCCCCCTCCCGCCGTCGTCAACGTTTGTTTCATTCTACCGGCGCCCAAGCAATCCTCAGTTTCATTCATGAGAACGTTCATGACGCGCACATAGTTGAAGACTCTTGTGGCTTTGTTGAAAAATTGTTTTTACTCGTACTCAAATTATTGAAAAAAAAAAAAATAAATAAAATTTGCGAAATTCCTTTGCGCTCAGAAGATTAAATAGAGAAAGAATAAGAATTTGTAACGGACCAAGTGTCACGTAAGTTCGTACGAGTAAATATGTCTTATTGTTGTTCGAGGTATCGTATAATTCTGCGTAAAGTGTTGTTTGTGTTTTATATTTAGTTGAAATTTATTTTTGTTCTTCTTATATTCGAAGTACAAATTGTGTTTCGTGTGTGAACGTGTCTTCTTTGTTATACAATAACAATTTGGAAAACAACATTGATACACAGATAAAATAAAAAAAAAAAACTATACAATAGTGTGATTACAAAGATAAAAAAGCCAAAGAAACAAAAAACGAATTGCTGAAGATTTTCTCTTCCTCTCAATTGACAAAGGTATTTATAGATCCTAACCTACAAATAAAGCACATCAATATACGTGATTAATATTGATTCATTGGTGGAAAGAACGAAGAAAAAAAAATAATGAAACGTGTCATGATGACTAATATATACTGAGATAGGAATTAAACTTTATAATAATATGTATCCCAATAACGCAATGAATTTTTGTAAATTCCTTCTTTAGTGCGGTTACCCAATACAATAGCATACACATACATTCATATTGATTATCGCGATTGACTCGTTAGTTGAGTGTCATTGACCAGCTGAAATTAAAAAGAAATAGTTTGTAAACAAAATTATGTGCACGAAATCACTCAAAGTTTGGTTCTTAATTACTACATGGAAAATTTTTTTGTATTCTTCGAGAACAATCCAAATTTTGTTGTCGAAAAATAATAATAACTATAATAATAAGAATAATCATCATGCCGATTGAAATCCTTCGGAATTATCTTCTTCGTTTCACGCTTTCTCAATTCTTTGATGTAATTTTTTCGTTCCCGCACCTATTTGTCGCGTGTAAAATTAACCATGGGTGCATTTATTTCAATTAGGCTTCACCCACAACTCCATATTATTCTGTAAATATATATGTCTATCTTCTTATGTAATAGTGTTCTTGATTGGGTTGAAATGCAATCAATCGTAACTTGAAGATAATAATTTATCTGATATTAATTCAAACATAAAATATTTCAACTATATGAACAGATCGTAAAATTTGACAGCTTTTTCGGAAACGGAAGAGTGAAAGAAAAGGTCGTATTTACAGAGTGATGAGTGTGTATGGTTGGATGTGTGTCTACACCCAAGAGGGCCCAAATGCGGCATGGCAACGCTGTTGAACAGTTGGGAAGATCATATTCCCCTCCCGCGTTGTATATCCAATAGAGACTCCTAGGACGCTTTGCACGCTCTAGCTCGTTTCGAAACTTAACTCAATGGCAGGCATCAATGCATCATAGTAAAGAGCAAAAGGGAAAGATGGGCGATGGTGCCGTAAAGCTAGTTGGAAGAGTAATATAATGGGAGAATGATAAAGACTGCAAGGAACATGGCGGAGAAAAATAGAAACAGAAGTAGAAAAAAGTTGAATGCACTTATTCCTGCTCTTATTTCTCTCTATGTGTTCCATTCTTTTGTAAATTATATTTCATGCCGTTACTTTGAATGTAATCTAACAAAGATGGCTTCTCTACCCGCATCGGGAGAGAACGCCACTGCAGCCGCATAAAGAGATGTCATATTCCAATAATCTTTCTTTCCTGAACATGTGAAGAATTAATAAAAATGCGAGGGCTCAATGTCAGGCTCCGTTCCATTAGGATCTTTTCCTGTACATATTGAGGACATATTGTCATAACAGAATTCTCCAACTCATTGAATCGATCAACTTATTCAGACGTACTTTAAAAGATTACATGAAAAAGTAATATCTTTCTTGTTATGGTGCCCCTTTCAGCTGGAATCATAAGTTATGTAGGAGTGAGTTTAAATTTTAAAACAACGGTGTTTCGTTTTTCTTTTTTTGTTCGTATAATTTTCGTTGAAGTTGTCACTGCCGTCCCGCTTCTTTTATTCCTTCTTGTTTTTTTTCTTTTTTTCCGTGCTCTATCCTACTGTCAAATTTTGTCTCCAAACCTGAATTTTTATGAGTCAAAATCTCAAAAGGTACAAGAAGGAGAAGATGATGATGATGATGGTGATAACTTGTGTCGTGCATAAAGATTAACTATTAGGTTAAGTTTGAAGACATTTGAGCGATAGAATTTTTGTTTCTTCCATTGTTCACACAGCAATGCATCACATACATTGAAAGAAAGAGCCAGAGAGTCGACAATATTTATTCGCGCTTACCAGCTGATTTTTATCTCTATCTTTGTGAGTGGATGCGAAGTGAGTAAAGTGAAGTTAGGTTAACAATAGCATGTGAAAGAGGCTCAGAGAGAGAGCGCGAGAGGGGGAGGGGGCGATAGGCCCCGACAGGTTTTGAAGATTATCAATGATTTTTGTTTTATCGCCAAAAATTATAATTAGGGGTAACAATTTATTTTCCCTTTTTAGACTCTATATTCGTGCAAGAAAAACTTTCTGCAGGTCGCTGACAATTTACCAATACTGAACAAAGTTTTCAAGAGCTATTTGGCATTATCTCATTGGAGTTCATGCGTTCTATATAATCAATAATAATGGATGAATGCGCAATTTCGGGATAAGATGTACGATCAAGATAAGATTAATTTTGGATACGTGTGGAATATTGGGGACTTCCCTGTATTCAGCGCGATGATACGGCGTACATCTCCATACATAAATGGATAACTAAATTTTTTTATTCATTCGCAATTGTGCATCATCCACAACGGTGGGAAGTTCCAAATCATTAATCTAATTTTTATATTTATTATTCATCCTTTCTTTTTGCATCCAACAAAAATATGATCTGAGGGGACTTTGAGTTTTTATATCTACTTGTCGAGAGTACCATGAGAGGATGTGTGGATTTTTTTTTTGGAATTCCATTTGACGAATTTTTCACTTGAAGTTACTCGCATTGGTATCAGGTGGAATACATTGATGCGTCAAACAATGGAATGGATATTCCGGTGGTATATTGAGTAATAGCATCCGTGAGATATAATACAAATATATATATATGTGTATAGATGAATGGTTGAACTGAAGTCTGTGAGAGAAATTGACGATGGGGGTTTCAACATGGGTGTCTGGTGCGACGCCATTATAAGTATCCAATCACGAACACGTTTATACTCGCCATCTGTTGTTCGGGTTTTTCAGTTTCGTTCTCGCTTACTTTTTCTCTTGTTCAGTGTTTCAGTCTTTTTTTTTTTTCTCAGAGGGTTATAGGTAACCCGATCTCCATCTCCTTGGGATACACTTCATCGCCTCTTCTTCCGATCCTCTTGTGAAACATCCGCTTTGCAAAAAACAAAAAAAATTTTAAAGAAACATCACTATTAAAAATATGTCATGAACTTTTATTATTTCACAGAATCCAAATAATTATCAATCCATGGAATTAAATTTTTTTAAAAGGTAAAACTGTTACGAAAGATCTGTTAACATTTTTTGTATATTTGAAAACATGAATTTGAGAATGAATTCACGTTTGCGATACAGGAGTAGAACAAAGAAGGATGCGTCTGCAATTTTTTTCTTTTTTTCATTCAATTTCTTCCCGAGTTCGTATTTATCTCCACACATGTTGTACTCATGTTCAAGCATGTTGGGTTTTCTCTGGTGGATATTATTTCTGGCTTTGCAAATCGTAAACGAACAATACTTACACACAAACCCCCTATTTTTCAAACATAATACATATGTAACATCTATTGCTCTTTTTGAATTCTGATAGACTGTTTTTCTTGCAGATAACATGGATATCGAGTCCTCGCTCTATGATTACGACGAGGAAGAACAGGATTTTTACGAGGAAAATCTTGGAGCGAGAAAGGGTTATCCGATCGATCATCGTGCACTTAAAGTGAGTCCATATTGTCTCATTGAATTTCTTTATGACTTCGTTAGATGTTAATAAGCTGAAAAATTTATATTTGTGGATGTATAGAGCAATAGCATATACCATTAGAGAAAATTTTTTTTCCATTCTCATTTCTAACAAAGTTATTTCTTGGAAAATATGTGAATTAATAAATAATTTTATAGTTTAACTGTGATATCCGCGCGTTTCGGCTTGATTAATTCATAATAATGCAGAGTCTCGCTTGCAATCGATTTCATATATATGTATGAATATATATAGACACAATAAAGTCACCGAGTAAAGTTAGTACGAGAAAGTGAGGCAGGTACACTAGAAGAGAAGACAATATTGTGCTTGACGACACAAATTATTTTAGCTTGCATTGAAAGCCAAGAGACAATTTAAATAATATATAAAATAGAAATGATGAATTGTCGCGAGAGGAATAGAGACACACACATAATCGCCATTTGTGATCGCAATTATTCTTGCGGTCTCTTCTCATAACAAACAGTCTCCGACCATTTTATCCAAACACATTATACTACTAATGTATATAGTAACAGTTGATGGAACATGGACGTGTGAAATTGCATGTGCCCCTCACTCTATGCAATAGCCACATTCATTCATACGAATCGAACCAAACGAACACTCATACATTTGTCGTGATAACAAATCGCCAAATGACAACTTATACCGCTTCCTTTTTTCTTCTTACATTTTACTCGTTTATAATAATGAATAATGGAGAAATGAGAACATATGAAGCACGAAAATCAAACGGACAATTCCCGAAAAAATTCATTTATCATTTAGAACAGGAAAAAAAGCAATTTTTTATTTACAGTGATAAATATTTGCATCTGTAATTCCGCAGAGTTCATTGTGAAGTATTGAAAAAGAAGAAATTCAATTGGATTGGTACACTCTCTGTCTTTTCCTCTCTCGCCCTCTTTCTCTATTAGAGAATATATACATGCATGTACGGATAGAGAGAAAGGAAATAGAACACCCACGGTTTATAATTTCCATATATAGTTGTGTTTTTTTTTCGTCGATAAAATTTGAAGTAAAAAGCGCTATTAGTTCATGAAATCGCAATGGAGAAACTTCATTCTAATGCAGTATATAGACAATTCTCTACAGACATATATATATATATATATTTGTTTGTCATTTATCATTTATTCCCTCCCGGTTGGCGCCTTTTTTTTTCGCTGTGTATATGTGAATGCGCTTTTAAAGACAGTATAAAGTCACGTTGACCAGGAGCAAGAGAGGGTTTTATAAATAGTTCATTTATAAATACTCGTCTGTAGTTTCTCGCTACACTGCTACTGCTACTGCTGCTTCTGCTCCTCTGCTTCAGAGTTGTTCTATTCAAACCTTCTATCATCCTAAAAAATGAAACAGAGAGAAATGATTCCATAATAATCTTTTGTTTTTGTCTATCAAATATATTTAGTACGAGTCAAAACATTGTCAATGACGTCATTTGGCTCCACTTAAAATAAAAATAATCTATTTCTAATGTCAAAAATGTGCATATATTTTTTCAATTACTCATTTATTGTTTAGTTTTCCTTCATTCATTCTGCCTATTCTATTTTTGTTTTTTTATTTTTAATTCCTTTCTCATTCGTCCAACTTATTACATTGCGTCGTTCTCTTACGTTGCGTCACATTTGGTAGCGCGCGCGTGTGTGTTCGCTGGCGTTCTCGCTTGCTCGTGCGCTCGCCGTCGTCGTCGTCGTTTTCATTCAGTTGTGAGTCCGCATGAAGGTCAAACGGTCGCCGTTTCGCGTTATCTCACTTCAACCAATCCTCTATTCCCACTCTGGCCATTTATATTTCTCTTTCTGACTCTTATGCTTTCATTCTTGAGTTCGGGATCTCGAACGAGCACGACCGTTGCGCGCCACCATTCTACGAATTTTCTCCCACCAACAAGCGACACACCAACGACCAAGCTTTATCTTGCAGTCATCACTGGTCCTTTCCGTTCCTCCGTTCACTCACAACTCCACAATCTCCCCCCTCATGTTTCGTTCCCTTTTTCACCCGCACTTCCTTTCATCTATCATCTTTTTCTATTATGCCGCAACGATGTGCGTTCGAGCTTGTCATTTGCTTCAACTATTACCTTCTATCCCCACCACTCCGTATTTCTCTCTCACAGATTCATTCATGCTTTTGTACCATGTCACTTCACTATATGTATACATCTCTCTTTTTCTTTCGCGTCCTCCCTTCTTTTCTCTTGCTCCCGCTCAGCGTCACTCACTACCGATTATATGATCGCCATGAGGCCTTGATACGCCTCTGATGTAGTTATTGGAATTATTTTTGTTAATGTTATGTCTCCGAATCAATTCGGAATAGAGGAAAAGTGAAAAACGCGTCCTGAGGTAATTGAAAGAGGAAAATCATGCATTTTTTTTTTTTTTTTTGGATTGAGGACTGATAACAGGCCGTAAAAATGGAACAATTTGTAACATCGTAGGGTCGTAAGAATATTAGGTTTTACTGTACGAATATTTGCTGTTTGCAAAAAAATAACATAATCAAATGCGATCTGACAGATGCTGAAGTGAACGCATGTTTTGGAGACAACGGTGAACTATCACTCGTTGTTTTACGTCTTACACACATCAAGCATTTATTTGTCATTCACAAAATTCATGTCATCATTAGACATATGTTTTTTTTTCTCGATCGAATGCTGTTATCGTATCCACATGATTATCAATACGTGACATCTCGCACGAATGAATAACTTATAACTATAATTATTATCCATATATTCGATATATTAGAAGGTGTGAATTTATATGGGAGGACTGATGACGATATCCAAGATATGGAATGTAAATATTCATTATTCAATTACGATATGTCGATTTAAATTTCAGTATACGTGTAGCTATATGCAAATTGAAATTGGATGTTTCCTATCATTTTAGAGTGATCGTTCTTTTTTTCCTTCACAGCGCGATGTACGTGGTGGCAATTTGAATTTGGTTTGTGGCAGTCTAAGTGGAGGCGGTGTAATGATGATGATGGCAAAATATATGAAACAAGAATTGGCATCTGATGCGGAGGAAGAGGGTTTGGTACCAACATTATCTGCAAGATTTACATCAATGCGAAAAGTACCATCATTGTCTGATTTATCAGATCCTGACAGTTCACTGGGATCAATGGGTGAGTTTTTCATTGTTTCAAACATAGTTGTTCTATTACCTGACAAATGTTTACAAATAAACTAAAAACTGTGATAGAACAATCATATAACTTTTGCATTGAAAGCAAACGAGACTTTTGAATTTTAATAGTTATAAAAATACCCTATATTTTAAGATGCATAAACAAAATGAAGATAAAAAAAAAAATTTGCAGACCTCATCGTTCACGATTATACAAGCCATTTTTTTATATTGTGAACTTGATGTTTAGTGTTGTTTGCTCCACCCGAACCTGAGGAGATATATAATACAATAGTTCATTATATACCAAAGTATTTTGATAACTCGTGAGAACGTATTGCAGAATTCATATTTCAAACATTCATTCATTTTATAATAAATTGAGTATCGATAGGAAAAGAAATACCTATCTATAATTATTCATCTATCCATTGGATTCGTCTTTGAACAATGTGTGAATCTCAATCAGAAAGGGAATTATGAAAAACAACCAATAATAAGCTTTCGTTAATTTTCGGTTCGTTGTTATCAGTACGGATGAATAAATATCTTTTTTTCAAAATGGAACACATTTCTACAATCGTTACACGCGTGTCATCGGACACGTGTCAGTGTATGTCTGTGCGCGTCGTGCGATCAAAATATAACGAGAATTTACGAATTGGATAATCAGCAGCATCCTCATTAAGCTCCCTTCCACACCAACACACACATACACACCCATATATATATATCTATATACGCCTCCGCCTTTTCATCTCTACTCCAACTCGTTTTATCTGTATGTAGTGTAACACACTACTTCGAGTGAGGTTACAGTGGACGGCTTAGACAATTGTTATTCGTCACAAGATTTTTCATGCGTGGGTGGGAAAAAATTATTTAATCACATTAATAATATTTTTCTTAATTTTGATGATAGTACTACGAGTTTTCTGAGTGATCCATTAGCGGCTGAATAATATTCAATGGAGACACATTTGAATTGTGATTTAAGGGGGGGGGGGGGGGGGGGGGGGGGGGGGGGGGGGGGGAGGAATAGAAAAAACAAACATGTAATATCCATATACATGTATATATATTCACATTACACTGTTGAATTCTCAACATCCGGTGCGTAGTGCGTCTGCCACACGACTGCACATGTTTTGTGTCAATGTCAATGCTCTGTGCACTTTAATATCAATATATTCGGGTGTCTGGGTGTCTATGGTTTTTTTCTCTCAACAAAATTCAGTCACATATATATATCCATATATACCCAGTGGCACGTAGTATATCTCTTAATCATCGGAAATTTTGCACATTAAAATGATTCTGCAAAATTGTGAAATATTGGTCTGATTAACTTGACATTTGCCACAGCTCATAAAATCATCATTATGTACAAAATTTTTGTTTGATGGAAAAATATAAAATGCAGTACCTAGAAAATATTTTAGGTCTTTATCTCGAGGTTGATATCTTGTCATCAATTATAAAATCGTGTTGCGTGCATATTCGTTACTCGATCTTTTTATACGTATGTAGGTGTCGAATGACTGCAAAACATGCTCAAGTATAATGTTTAATGCAAATATACTATTGTCCTCTACTCAACATTGGATATGCACTGCTGTTGTGGAAAACAAGAAGAAATTGTTTATTTTATCTTCCTTTCCTGGTACCACAAATGAACATAATGCATTCCATTAATTGTGATATGGTTCACCATTGCCCCGTTACCTTTGATTTCATGGGAATCAAGAGCATTGCAAGCTCCACAGCCTATTTATATGCTTGGAAAACTATTTTATCATTGAATTTTCAAAAATGATCGATAGCGTTATACACTTGAATCTGTTAGTTACTATTAATTCAAAATTGCCGATATCTCTGAGTGGATATTCTATGACTTTGTGCCTTTTAAAAATTAGTCTGAAAAAAAATTCGTTTTCATGTCTTTAATGAACGATATCTTCAAATCTAATTTATCAATTTTAACCTTTAACCGGTTTGAAAAATTTATTTTAAAAAACAAGGAAGAATAATCCCGAAAGAGAATTCCGCATCACCATGTTATCTCTTGGAGGAATTGGGATGAATGAGGTCAACACATCGGATACTTGTTATTTTTAGTTACAAATGAGAATGATCGAACCGATGAATTGAATATATTAAATACATCTATCATTAGGTTAAATATTTTATTTCTCCGCACGGAACACACAGAGCACAAATACATTATAGAACATAATTAAAATATTTTTTTCGGAAACACCATCGGATACTATTTGCAATCCTCTTCATAGTTTAGGTCACGCCCTGTGCGTCGAATACATGCAGAAAAACACTTAGATAATACTAATATAATTTTTGAGATGCGATATAAGCAACCCTACATTATATACATACATATATACGCATATATATGTGTGTGTTTTTATATACAAGATGAATGCTTTGTCATTCCAAGAAAAGTTTTCCAACACGTGTATTGATACGAACGATTAACTCGATGTGGTATTGTCGATGCCGTGTATAGGTTTTACCTTTACGTATATGTACTACTACAATTTATTCCAGACAAACGGGTACCGGATGAACGTGCTTGGAAACTTTAGTCAAGGGCTCCCCGTGTCATTTTTGTCGCCATTTCTATCTCAACAATATATCCCTTCTTCTATATATAGATGGCACTGAATTCAGCTGCTAGTTTCAGAATTTTTTTCGTGATTATCTGAAAAATTATTTCTCTCGATTAAATATGTCTCCAATACAGATATAAATTTATAAATAATGTATATACATATCCAGACTCTTGGCGCTCTCATTAAAAAATATATTTATAATAGTTGCAAAGATTATCCATGTTGGAATAATATTTGTAACCGTTCAGATTGTATTTTACGAACATTACAATCTTTGTAACGCTACTTTTGACGATACCCTGAGAATATTTCTCTGAATCTATTTCTTGACCAGTTGCAAAAATCGATTCGAGATCATTCACAACGATTAGACGGACATTAACTAATCTATATAGTTGAAGAGGAAGATAACTGTGTAAAGCCGCAACATAATAATATTCAAAGGTGATAATAATTTCAGTTTTTTCTCCCGTATTCGCTTTGGGGACTCATGGGAAAAAAATATCTGAGGCCTCTTGGGTTGAGTATAAAGTAGAGTCCGATCCGTATCAAGACAAACTGAAAATGAGTGAGAAAGGGTATGAGAAAGAGAGACAAAGTGGTCGGCATATTGCGTGAAATATGTAACCGCAGCTGTGCGTGTGGTGTTTCGGGGCTTGTCTGAGTACATTGGAGCCCACTCTCTACTCCAGTCGCATTTCTTCATCATCTCTTTCTTTGATCGTCAAACTCCCTCATCTTCTCCGTTGCACTGTGCAAACCGAACAGCTAAATAAAGTTCTCACGTCCTCATGAAAACCATGAGAAGAACAAAAAAAAAAAATAAACGAGTAAACATTTATATTTCAACAGCAGTAAATAAAATCTTTCAAGGATTATTATTTTTCTTATCGGGTCTCAACTTGTTTGAATAACTATTCTTCCCAGTTACACACGAAATTAAAAAATTGTATTTTTTGTTGTCGTTAGCTGCATACAACGAAAGAGAAAAATTATTGCATTCATTTACTATTAGTATTATCCATATTATTATTATTGTTGTTGTGGTTGTTGTTATTGTTGTTGCTGTGATGTGATATGTTTGCTGTTTCTATTTTCGCATTGAAGTATGAACAGGTCAACTGTTGCCATCTACTGAGAAAATGCAGTCGATAAATTAATGGTGTAGTCGAATATTTCTCCGCATGATCGCGCCACATGTGCCCATAATAATATCGCGTCGATAATGAAGTTTTTGTTGTGATCAGTTTCAATAATGTGTTAGAAATGTGAAAGTTTTCGCGATTAATTTCAGATTGTGCGGGCGGGAAGAACGGGGACAGAACAATTGCAAAATATATATGTATATAGACGCAGCTAGATGTATATTTTGCTCATTAATGCTACTTGGTTCGTTGCTACATCGGCCTCAATATCTAAATCACACGGCCTGGATTATGTAAAGAGAGGATGAAAAGAATAAATTTTCATTCATATAAAATATATACAATGAGAACTTCTCCATTATTTTTATTTATTTTTTTTTTTTCTTGCTGTTCGATTAAAAACGTTACTGAAGTGTAATTTCATCCTACAGTCCATGAATTTCGTGCGATAGTTGGTCCAATTTGAAGTGGCGCGGTTGCATCCTCATGAAAGATGAAGAAAAGTTTCTTACTCTTCCGTTTCCATTATTTCCCATCTTCTATTTTACTTTCTCGTAAAAAACCGTTCGTTCGTCAATGCAAACGAGTTTCGGTTTATGCCCTCTCGGTGGTCCTTCCCTCTTTACTCTCCCACGGTTCTTCATTGTAGAAATGCTCCGAAGTCGCTCGTATTTCTAACGCTCTCTTTTTCCCCTTCCCTCACCCTCACTCCTTCACTCTCTGTATATGCATAGCTTTTTTTTTCCTCCTCATTTGGTTTTAAAAAATTCACTACGGTGAACGTTGATGGGAGAATATCAGCCGAGAAGAGTGGTGGGATTCACCATAAGGCCGCCCGTCGGGATAGGTAGCAACAGGTTTGTGTGACGTCATGAGGCGCCACGCGACTGAGAGTTTCATTCATAAGCGAAAGAGAATCCAATGGTCTTGCAGTAGTACCACTACCACCACCAGTAGCATCACCAGCCTCCTCTCTCTGCCGTTCTCTCATTCTATTAATCTTAATACACTATATACACACATAAACCACTCAACCTTTCACTAATGATAAATTTTTTTTCTGGTAATTATCAATCGAATGATTAACCCTTCAAATTTTTTCATCTCATCGTAAAGTTCACGCTGTTATATCAGCCATAAAAAATTAATATTTATTATACATATAAGAATTATAATATTCATTTATATGCATATTGCCGGTAATTTACGATGACCGCGAGAGTTCTTTAGCCTCTGCGATGGAATTTCTTTCTCTCAGTCGAGTTCCTTCAATCGCAAATGCCCTCAAGTGTACAAATAATTTTTCATTCCATCCATTTAGTCCAGCTCCTTGCGATCACGATATATCTCGTGTGCGCAATGTTGCTGAAGAGAAAGATAGAAGAAAAGTGGCGGCGCCCCCCCCCCCCCCCCCCCCCCCCCCCCCCCGGCTTGCTCTCGCCCCCACTCTGATATATATATATATATATTTTCTCCCTTTCTTGTTCAGTTTCTGTCGGTCGGCCACGCGAGTTCATTCATGAGATCGTGGGAACGCGTTTCTTCATCTCAGTCTCTCTCACTCACTCCCTTATGCTAACGTGTTCATTCTTTTTCCATTTCTTCCCCTATCTCAACGATTTTTGTTTTTTTCTCTCCCTTCCACGTTTGCTCCCGCGTCCAAGTTTCTCCTACTACTCCTTCGTCTTTACGTTGTATGCGTTGTATATTCTAATTTGAATATATTTATATATGTACACGTATAAATGTACCTGCGTATTTTACTCTCTCTCCAATGGGATCTTCATTTTTTTTCTCTATTCGCTTCCCCGTTTCAACATCTCTTATTATATCTCCCTATATAAATAAATATGTATATAAATGTATTTATTTATATATGTATTTATGTATATATTTTCACCATCCGGGGACTGGTACAATAACTGACACAATGTTACATAATGAACATATATACCCAAACACCGGAAGTGATTCAATTATTCATTTACGATTGACGCCAACACGATTATAAATTTTTTACAATTCACGTTTTTTTTTTTTTTGGTTATTGTGATGCTTTTTTATTCGTACGTTGTGTATGATCTCATTATTGTTATTGTGTTCACTTCAAAGTATAAATTCCTTCTAGTATAGAAGGAATTTAGCGTCTACTGACGGACATTACCACGAATTTTATAACGCAAATGTTTATCTCAACTATATCGCTCGTGTTTCACATATATATTCTAATCTGAAAAATATAATATACCTCTATTGCTTCTTCAAATTCAAAGATTTTCTTGTGAAATTTATATATATTAAATGGGAATTGTGGATTTCCTTTTTGCTCTGTTTGCAACCTCTGGAAATTTACCGTTTAATATGGGTTGGAGAGAAAAAGAAGAGTAGAATGAAAAATTAACATTCATAGTTTACGATGTACTCGAAGCATATACATGAATGAATATTCATACATTTAGCCATTCATCCTTCTTCACTCATCACTTGGTTGTCTGTCATTATGCCACATTAGGTCGACTTCAACTAGTACTCTTACAACAAAAGACGTTTGTTAAACACTGAGATTTCGTGCAATTGTAATAAAGAAGAGAACCAATTGGAAGCATATTTTTCTTCCTCTTCCCTTTACAATATCTATATTCATACATATATAATAACATTCTACTATAGAAACAGCCTTTTCATAGGCTATTTTAATACACATAAAACCGCAGTAATTTAATAAGAGATGAAGTGTAGAGAGAATAATTATTGAATATTCAATTTATGAGATTGGAAAATAGAAAAATAAACCATGATAAGTATACTTTGTTGGTAATAATTGTGCGTTAGAGCTTATGGGGAATTGTTGAAAAAAGACATGGTGTATGGAATATATGACGATAAAAGAGAGAAAAGAAGAGATACAGCTGGTGTGGCTAGTTTTTCCCTCTATCAGTAGAGAAGATGAATGAACCCAGCAATTTATTGGGAGCGGGGACCCCATGTACCTACCTACCTATCGTCATCTTCTTATTCCTCTTCATCTGTTATCTTTTTATTCTTGTCCATCATCATTCTCCTTGTAGCATACAACTGACCAATGGTGGTGGTGTTGCATTTTATCCTGAAGCCCATTATCTCTCTGTAATCGCGGTTTTGCTGTACACCAGAAGCCGAGGCCGTGATATAGAGCACAACTGCTTCTACATTGCCTTCGCCAACTCTCGCAACATAATATATAAACCAGCATGCGTGTAAAACTATCGCATCAAAACTCCTCGGTTCATATATATATATATGAATATAAGTAGTATATCTGTGAGCATGAATAAACGCGAGTTGAAACACCTGTGCAACGATTTATGTTACTACTACACAACGTTCTACCACTGTTTCACCATATCTCAACTGTCCTTCACGGTTTTTGCATACATATATTGATATTTTCTACCTCAATGCGTGTTATTACTCGTGAAAATTTGCATTTATGTCAATATTTTGGAAATTTTTCGGTATTTCGTTGGGAAATTTCACTGCTATCATTGGTAATTTTATGTAATCAATTTTTAATTTTGATTCAAATTACCAATATTTGTTGAAAATCTCATATAATTATTGAATTTATGGATCGCACGATGTGATTCATATATTATTCAATGAACCGTATAACGTCCCTTGAATGGGAATTTTTTCATCTATTTTCTTTCCTCTCCATTTCTTACCCCTTCTGTAAATTCATATATATCAACAGAGCTCTGGGACAATTCATATATGCAAAAACCTGTTTTCATTTTTCTCCCTTTCTCAGGGCGGCCCTCGCACACGGAATCCACAAGAACATTTCCCAATAATGATCGCGTTTCCTGCTACCGTATACGTATACGGTAATTACGTTTTAATTTTCAAAACAGCTTCTTTACATCAGGTTATCGCTACACACCAATAGGGTATCCGTCGCTGGCATAATGCTGTTGTTACTGTAGTTTTTTTTTTTTTTTTTTCATCTTTTCAGCTATAAAAATACTCAAATCCTTCATAAAGGAATTCACGTGACTGGTTCAAGATGGAATAAATTTGATTAGAAATTATTGAGGAAATTTTTTTATTGTCGTATTATGAATGCTTTGATCTTGACTAAGTTTGCAGTTGAGTTCTCATGAAATAGTATTGAAAGAAATATATGAACCACATCCACTTCCTTGCGGTATCATTTGTGTACGTGTTATCAATAATGAGAATGGAAAAAAAACACAAATGGACAGAAATGTTCGTTATTGTGATAAGGTTTAATAATCCAAAAATGGTTGATCGCCGCATCCCGTTGCACAATTCTCCCGCCTATTGCTCAAGAGAAAAAGAAAGAACATTCCATTATATCCCCCCTATACGTGTGTAGGAATACACACACACACACGCACACGCACACACATATATATTGTTCAGGAAATATTTACATCCAGTCGATGGACAATTAAAGTTTTAAATGGTAGTACAAGAACTTTCCGAATATCAAGCAAGTCGGTTTCTTGTCCTCTATCAAATGTATATCTGTGTAACTTTTTATATCGACCGTTGTTCCGGTAAAACTTCTGTGCTACTATTATTTTTACTCTTTACGAGATCCGTACGAATTTCCAATATTTTTCTATTCGTTTCGAATGTAAACGTCCATTTCAATAATACAAATGCGACTTTAGGTAAGTTCTACTATTAAGATCAACATAAATCACTTGATTTTACAATAATCTATTCTTCCTCTCTGTTTCTTCGGTTTGGTTTTATTTCAAGTTTATGTTTGCAGTGGTAAATATTATCTTGTTCCCATATACGTTCTAGCAACACTATCTCACAATCAGTGTAACAGCAGCCTCCTATATTTTTTATTTCTAATGTATATATATATATCTTCCAATGCCTCGCTGTATCCTGGGGAAATGCGTTTCCGTTCTCCTCCTTCAGTGAATAGTGTTGCGTATTGCGCAACAAATACACTCCAACTGCAAAACGCGATATATTTATGCCTATGGTACTGAGAATGAATCGTTAAAATTTTTTTTTCATTCATAACTCAATAAACCATTAAATATTTTTCTATAAACTTAAACCGATGCCTGACAAAAAATGAATCGAACACACCTTGAATGGCCCATATGATTCAACGTCTACATTATCTCTGCTAAGTGTCAGAATAGTCATGTTTTTACTGTATTCAATTCAAAATTTATTTATTTATTTATTTTTCTTTTTCCCATATGATTTTTACTGTACTGAATCTTAAGCCGTTGATTAGCGTGTGGCGTTAGCCGAGCATGAAACCAATACGACCAAATAAATAATTGATTCCGCCGCGAGCTAAGCGTCGCGCGCTACTTGAAAAGGGATATAATGCGAATCTATATGTCTATACACATAGATATATATAAGTATGTAAAGAAGTATATAGGTATATTCAATGTCCATGCGGTTAGTTGCGGATTGTGTACAGCCAGAGGGAGAAGAAAGAGTTGAAACTGGTTTTGCTGATGCGGAGGGAAGTGTAAGGTCATCAGCGAGGAAGCGAGATAGATTCGTGTATATTCACACATACATATATATGCGTTCGTAGTATCTATATATTTATATGTATATGCATATATTTATATGTACATGTAGGACAGATAATTGCGAGCCGTGGATATTCTTCTATAACCCGAATTGCACAATTATTGAGCAATTTTTTTCATATTATTCCAGTTTGTTTCATTATAAAGAAATTTTTGTGTCGTTCAGTTATTTAGATTTGAGCAGTTGTGGAGGAGATTTTATTCACTATTTGGAAGGTTTCTGAATTGGTGTGAATTCCATACAAATTTAATTGATGTCAATGAATAGATGCCGGAAGTTTTCAAGTTCATTCTTGTTCGATCTATCGCTCTGTCTTGTTTAAGAGGTTGAAGAAAATCTGTAGAAATAAATCGCGAAAGAGCAGATGTTACAGAGAGTGGAGCTCTTGGTGTATAGAATTAAAAAATGAAAAGGGAGAGAGAGAATAATGAAGAACGAAAAAGAAATTGAGATAGTCCGAGAATATGGGATGAAGAAGACGAAGGAGAGAAAGAGGTGGTTGTAAAAGAGCACTCGATTCTCGATATACGAATAAATTTCGATCGCGTGGCTCTCATCCCCACTATATTTTGATGTTTCCAAGTGTATTTTATACGTGTATATGCTTCGTACATCCATATATACCGTATATATAGCGTTGTACCATTTTGTGCGAGTTGGACGCAAGCGATCTCTCTCCCTTCTCTGAAGGCAGTGTGCACGATCCACGCGAACGTCGTGCGATTCTCTCTATCCCTTGTATTTTTCTCTCTTGTATGTAAGAATACATATGTATAAACACGTTGCAATCCCAAGAATGAAGAGAGAAAGGAGGAGATCAAGAGTAAGACAGAGCGAATGAGAAAGAAGGGAAGAACGAAGGAGGGAGGTGGAGAACGGGCAAAGCCGGTTGCACAGGTGCACTATTAACCGATGTTATACCTCAGCGCCATGTCAAAAAAATAATGCATTGGATAAAATTCATGTTTTGTTTCTGTGATTTTCAATTAAAAATTTTAGTTTTGTTTATATTTGATACTTTCTTCGGATTTTCTTCTGGTAACCGCAGATGCTGTAAATCTTTTTTTCTTCAGTTTCACTATAGTAATTTATTCGAATATTATCTGAGATATATGAATTTCCAGCTTAAGAACTTGCCTAAATACATATTGATTTATGGTGTTAATTTTTTGTCATTCTTCTCATGTTGGTGATGCAATTTAATCGAAATGAAATGTAGTGAAAAATACGATCCCACGATATTTGTAAATGTTAAGCCGGATATCGGACGACGCGCGAGTGAATTATAATCGAATCTTGGAGTATATTCACGTCCGGACACGTCTTGTCCATTCACTACACAACATGAACACATGTACGAACCACTCTCTTTTACAATCATTTTCTCTTTTGCTCATTCATAGACTGCATCAAAGAAAAATACCATATTATAATTAACAGATAAACAACATATGAATTGATAAATGAATAAAATGTTTGAATAGATGTCAACTAACTCGACCATTGAGCGGATTTCCTTTAAAATCTTATAAGCCCAATATCATTCCTCAATTTACTCTACAAACGGTTAATTAAAACAGTTTTTCCAATTATCAGAAATCGGAGAAAATAAATATTTATTCTTCTTTTCTCCATTATTGTTATTTATGTACTCATTTATTCATTCCTTGTTTTTGTCTCTTTATCAATCATTTTTCGTCACAATGATATCTAAAATATTATTGGTCAAAGAATTACAGATTTCAATTTGGTGCTGATAATATATTTTTATTTTTCTCTCAAGAAAGACAGACCTGATTGACTTTTAAAATGATATTCACCAATATATATTTTATATATTTGTATACATTTATGTTTACATTGCTCGGGTGTATATATGTATACATATAAATAGCCATAGAAGTATAGGTCGTGTGCGTTCGTGTTCTCTCAATCATGCCGAGAGAGACTCGTGAAAAACAGGTTCATGCTTAAACCGTGCGCCATAGCAAGTTCAATGAAAAAAGTACGGGATTGAAAGCAGCAACGTTATATACTCATAATTGTGCATTCATGAAAAGCACATAGAAATTCTGAGTGTCGGTGAATAAGGGAAAATATTACAGCAAAATGGCAAATCGAATGAAATAAATGAGAAAAGCATACAATTAGATAATGCGTGATACTTCCGATTGAATGCAGAGTAAAATGGGAAGAGTTGGAAGGTGGGAATTCATATGCATATATGCTGCAGGACAACAGTCAGGTGTATAGATTGTAATCTGCACCCGAACTTGTATCATTTCCTTCCGATATAATATAATAATTCCACATTGATAGATATTTTTTTGCTCTTCGTGTATTTCTAGTCTGAAGCATTCTCGCGCACATCTTTTACAATGAATGTTATTGAATTGTTCCGGGTTTTCTCGTGATTTATATATATACTAGATGTCACTTGGGCGAACGACAATTGAATTTTCAACTTGCGCATACACACTATCAATTTCATCAATACTCAATTTTTCTTTCAAATTTTTTTATTTTTTCTCATCATTTATTCATTCATTCTCCTTTTTATTTTGCAATCGATACTTGCAATGTAGCATCATGAAAAATTCAATTTCGACTTTTACACACAGGAGAAAAATGAAGAAAAAAATAGGGAGAAAAAGAGAGAAACCCGATGTATTCCAATTGATTTTATTTTTTATTTATCAACGGGAATTACGCACCCAAAATTCGAAATTTTACCCTTGACATTGATAACACTTTTCTTCTAATAATATTCATTACATTCTTGTAGTGTTATTTACATGTGTATGCTGTGAGTTGGTACTGTGGGTGGAGTTTGGTACGTCCAATCC
The DNA here is from genome assembly GCA_030523045.1 of Meteorus cinctellus. Taxonomy (NCBI): domain Eukaryota; kingdom Metazoa; phylum Arthropoda; class Insecta; order Hymenoptera; family Braconidae; genus Meteorus; species Meteorus cinctellus. Next base: position 16,890 of record JAPYZF010000528.1, on the reverse strand, counting down.
TCCTTCCCATTCTCTGTTTGCCATCTCTCAGTTTCATTCCACCTACTCTCAGACTACAAACACACATATACAAACCTTCTATATTATCCATATTGTATATACGTATGACCTCTCGTCACTCGTCCGTGCAAGTCCCGCCTGCGGTTTGTCCAATACCATTATGCATGATGGCCTCATGAAACACCCACGCTTCAGCTCTATCTTTATATATTCTTCACATAAATGTTTCAACACAATAAAAAACAAACGGCAAAAGAGACAAATTAGATATCAAATATATTTTTTTCACTGATGTAAAGGAAAAATCACTGGTTTCCATAAGAGTAAATTTATTTGTTGGATGATGTACAATATATAACATAGAAAGAGTAGCTTCGAAACAAAGAGGTGATGAAGGAAAAAAGGATGAAAAAAATAATCTGAATAATTTCCAAACAATAGCCCGTCAGTATAATTGCTCTTTCGTGTTGCCCCGAATAGTCAATCCGTTGAATGCCGTACATATACATACGCACGTGTATTCGGTTTACATATATTTTTTTTCTTTTTTCAACGGAGAGATATTTTTTTTTTTTTTTTTTTTTTTTTCGGATTCGTTGCGTTTGTCTTTTGTCTTGTCTATGCTAATGGCGCAACACGTGATCAGCCAACCGTGTTATGCTGACGTCATATATGTACTTCGATACGCGGAATGATGTTGTGCAGATACATACAAAATTATCGGATTTATATCATGTACATATATGAGTTTATTATGCACAGAAGAAAACAAAATAAATTTTTATTTGCACTTTTTTTTTGTGGACATTGTCGACGGATTTAATTTCAGAATGCAATTAAATGAAGATGGAGACTTTGAAATTCAATAAGTTGCATGTCGTGTACAGTACAAAGGGAGATGTAAATGAGGGATGAGAGTGGTAATGTCTGTCACACGTAAATTAGTCTGCCTGCGGCGAGTTGATTAGTTACTCTCTTCTCGTCGATTTGTGTTTGCACAATGTCGATACTATTTGCCACGAAATTTAATTACAAAACTCTTTTGTATAGGTCAATTAAATTCTAAATGCTCATATTAAATATTCTTATATGATGAATTTGAATAATATGAGGTTATTTTATTTTCTGATGTATGAGAACTTTGTATGGATGGAATTTTTTCTCTCCTCCCCCCGCTTTTTTTCATTATTTTTTTTCGGTGCTATACGATTGGTGTATGGCGCACCCACTTTGTGCATTACTTGACGTTGCCGATTTTCTCTCTCGACGCCGGGAGCAGCCAACCGTGCTTCCACTTCTTGTGCTGCCCTCGTGGTTGTCCCGCCTGACCTCTCTCTCTCTCTTTGTCTCTCACTCCTTTGCATTACTAGTCCTTCATTTACCTCCTTCTGCTCTTCTTCACCTTGTCAATTCAAATTATCTCGAGGTCTTCACTCTTTGCCAATGACATCCTTATATTTTTTTTTCTCCAAGTCATGAAGAGTATGAAAGTAAATTTTGTCAAGATTCAGTTGCTATTTCAGAGAACTGCCATTAGAATGCGCCGAAAAAACCGCATTCCCGTTCAATTATTTATTTCTAAATGTCGAATAGTCATTTGATTGAGGGCTTTCGAATATATTTTCAATCATCTATGGATGAATCCAGCATAGTTACGATAAAAAAAAAAAAATTTGTTTTACTGTGCGAGTTACTTCATAAAAATGTACACATGGAATAATAAAGATTGGAAATAAGAAGGAGATGACGATGAAGAAGAAGACAAAAGTTGGTTAAGAAGAAAATGGACTTTGGTTAGGTTAGTTCGAGGTGTGCTCATGTAGATAAGCTCCGTTAATGACCGGACGCGCGTTCACCCAGCCAGAACTCGCGCGAACGTGTCTCTCCCCTCTGCACCATTCAACCCCTCTTACCTCACTTCACTTCACCAATGAAACCCTCTCGCTGACGTGCGCAACCACCTCCGCTTCATGTTTTATTCCGTGTATCCACATATACATATATATGAATTTGAATTGTACACCTCTCTTCGCCTTACATTTTTCCATCCATCTATCTATGTATTCATTCAAAAGAGCAAAAAAAAATGATAAGAACAACAATATATAATATAAACCCTTTTTGTCTCATGCTATCAACTGTTGCGCACTTTCATTTTTTACCTGTAGGTATTCTCTATCCGCTATTTGTTGGTCATGATTAACCAGACAGTTGGTAAGGGTGGTGTCGTGTAAACAATTACCACTTTTTCCATGGTATTATTTAATATTAAATGAAAGAAGAAAGGAAAAAGTAATGGTACAGTAGAGAGCTGTTTGTGAGAAAGAGAAACATGTAATCCTCCGTTTTTTTTTATTCAACGTCGTTTTCTTCCCTGGGCAAAAGTGTCCGTTACGCAATATGCCAATTCTTTGCTGTACATTATGCACACATGACTTCATAAATGTAACTGATGAATTTATTGCAATCAACATCAGTCTGTTCTAGTGTGCAATAAGGAGAAGAAAAAAATCATTATTATGATAGAATTTATTATTTATATTTTCCCGATTTCTGGTGGCGTTGATAATTGTTTCTAGGGACTGGAATAAATATAGAAAGAAGAATGTTTATGGTGAAAGTATTTTACTGTGAAATCTTTGTGGCATACGTCAATGCCCCCACCCCCCACCCAAATATATATGTATGTAATGAATATGTACAAACGTAAAAATATGACAAACACGTATAGAGACGCGAGATAACACCGGAAATGAGTTTTTGTCTAAGTAACACAGTATGTGATGAAATAAATTCTATACAGTGGAATTTCTTCTTGTTACGATTTTTAGGACCTACGTAAAATCGTGAGGGGTATATATAATCTTCTTAAGAAGAAGAGGTTGTATTGTACTCACATTACTATTATTATTATCACATTATTTCATTTAAATGGAAACACGGTATCTATTATTGTATATCAAGAAGAGAAAAGGTGTGAGTGTGAGATGAATTTGATTTATTTCTCATTATTTAAGAGGAGAATTGAATAAAAGTTTTTCGGATTTTGCTCCGATACTTGAAAAGAGCCAGAAATAAATGAGAGAACTTATTCAACATTCAATAAATATTTTATATAGAAAATAATTGGATGAAAAACAGTTAAAGTTGGCATGTGTGTGTGTGTGTGTATTTTTGATGAGAAAATGACGTATGGAAACCCCTGAGGGGGCACACTCGGTTGGAAGCGGGCCACCGGAAGTGGCAACGGAGCTGAGGGACCCAAACACAGACATAAGGTGAAAGAGAAGAAAAGAATCAGGACAAAGATGTTGATGATGCGGACCCAACACGCGCGCGATTATACACAATTCCATTAATATGTACCAGCGGGCAATGAGCATACATATAGTGAAGCGGTTATTTTTGAAATCGCGTGCGCTTGCAGCAATATTATCTCCCTATTTTATTCTCTTTACATTGTGTCATGGTGTCGATTAATTAGTTGATAATGAATTTGCCATGAATCAGCAATTAATTAACATGGTTGAATATTTTTTTCCGTATCCGATATATTATTTAGTCAATAACTAATTTACTTATTGTCCGTTAATTTTGTCATCCTCATTTCATTCTTATCTTATTCATTCTTTACTTTGTGATGCATTGCAATTAGCGATTGGGTCAAATTAATTTGAAATATTATTATTAATTTCATTCATTTCGATATATTGTGGAAAATCATTCATGACTTGTATTCGTGTATGTGTGCGTGTGTTTTAAAAACGATTGACATTTATGTCCGTTAGTCGACCGGAAGTCGTGCGCAAGATGGAAAGAGACTGCGAGAACGATGAAACGCGAAGAATGGAAGAGACAGAGAGATCGAGGATGGAAGAAATAAACCGTTACGTATTTCCCTTCTTGCCATCGGGTATATACTTTCACGAACAAGAATACGAAAAGGAAAAAATAAAAATTGGAAGGTAAAAAAAAACTCAAAAAATTTCTCTTTTATTACAATCATCTCAAGCTTCCTTCCACTTTGATGGAACAAAATCTAAATGGAAGACGAAAATGGAGTGGAGAATGAAATAACTCATGAAAATCCCACTATTCTATTATATTCATCATCGTATGGTCATAAAAAAAAAGAAATAAAGTAGGAGAATTACTATATGAATTAAATTTTATTAGCATGCAATATATTTGGAGTATATTATTATGAATGAAAATCCTAACAACTGCGCTCTATTGAGAGGTAGAAATACTAAATCCTAATGCAGCAACAGCAGCAGGATAAAGATAGCTCCTCACACCAATCGAAATGGAAAAATGCTGAGAAAAGAGGATGCCGGAGAGAAAGAGAGATAGAATGAGGAGTAGCCAAGAGAAGACAGGTGGCGAACGCGCATGCGCGTGCGTGTGGCTCAGCCTCTCTCTCTTTCTCTCTCCATATCCTCTTGAAGCAAAGCAAGCGCGTATATTCATTCATAAAACTTCTTGGCTCAATCCCCACTGCAAGTATCTTCCCTACCTCAACACGACTTTGAATCACTACTGCTCGCGCCACATTAACCAGCGATGCTTCCTCAAATACATGTATAACGTACTTTTATTATTACACAAAAGGTTAGAAATGAATTTCCATTCTCTGCTTGATATATTTTGACAAATTTTGGATGGAATTAGGTCCACCATTCATATCATAACCGCTCGTAATTAACAGAAAATTATGAAGTGGTATACTGACTGATTCATCATATTTTTATTCATCATGTACAATAATAGATTGTTTTGGATTATCTCATCTCTATGCAATGAGTCTTCGGGTTATATTGAGAAAAAAAAACGATATCAAAATATGTGAGAATGAAAAAAATATCACACCTTGAAATGAATGCTTATACAAATACATCGCAACTATTCAGAACATTGAAAAATATAAATTAGAAGAAATTTGTTAGCAATTTTCCGTTGGAACAATCTCCAATCATTTTCCCCCACCACTATCTACACTGTATTTGGTTTTCACTCATCCCCACTGTGATGAGTTGTATCCCCCCACTTGATCGTTGGGTATATACGGGCTCACTATTCTGCCGCCCCGCTCTCGCTCCCACTCTGAAAACGTCCTTCGACTTCTCTCCCGTCTTTTGCTTCTGTGTGCATTCTCTTTAACCACATCTTTCTCGTCTCTACACGCATTCATTGAACGCTCCTCTTATTTTTTCAAACACAGTTCTATCGGTGTGTATCTGTGTTGGTGGATTGCCCTTCGTCGTGGCTATTCGCCGCGTGTTCGCTTCAGCATTTTGCTGCGATCACGATCGCTGTGCACGTCTCAACAGATAAGTGTGTAGTGGTGTTAATCGTCTTTTTTATCCACCTCGTGACACCCAGTCATCTATTTGACAATAGCCGTTGAAGATATAATTAAAAAAAGAAATTGGTACATACACACCGATCATGTTTATCGCCGGAAGTTGAGTGACACATTTGTATTGTTTTAAAGACAAATCAAAACAGACGTGTTCATGTCGCCATCTAGTGTTGGAGTACATGGACTTATAAAAATTAATCTGATCTATTGTATGATTTAAGTATACATTAATGCAACGTGAAGAATCAATGGGCCAATTGATTTTCAAATTATTTCGGGCAAATATTTTTAAAACGATACGTTAAAGTGGAATGTCATTTTGATGAATTTTTTTACGTCCTGTTGTTTTCTTATTGGTCACACTTTACCACGTGATAAACCACGTTGTTTTTTTTTTTCGCCTTTTTCGTGATAACACTACATGGTGGCGCTCGTGTGAGCCGACAAAGCGTCACTAGATCGGAGAATTGGGGATGAAAAAAAGCGGAACAATTATACGTATCGAGTGTTTGTCCGGTGGTGAAAATTCGACAAGGGTGCAAATATTATTTGCGTTGTCATTGTAGTCATTGAACGAACAATAGAGATTTTAAACTGTTGGTTATTTTTATTTAGATAGTTTTTTAATGACAGAAAAAAACTAGTCAAACGCCATATTGCGCAAGCGACGAACACGTCAAGCACGAATAGACGGCAATCGCTGACGGTGACGACGATGACGAAGACTGAGACGACGTGCAGGTATATTTAAAAATAGAAATCTCAGTCGCGCATGCGCGCATATGTGTGTGTGTGTGTGCGCGCACATATATGTATATATATGCAATTTTTTCCTTTCATTGAATATTTAAATTGATTGCGAACACATGCGGTCTTTAAAGAAACGACAGTTGACACTTTTGGCGACGCCACAGAAAATATTCGACGACAATTATTTATCAATCAAAAAATAAAATAATATACATAAATTGACGATTTTTATTGGAATGTTTGATGTTTAATTGATATTATTTATTATCGAGGAAAAATACAAAACATGGGATAAAAGAGATGCAATAAGACAAGGAACAATTATGTGATTTGAATGATGAAACAAAAAAAAACAATATATTTTATTTTTCTTCCCCATTATAGCCAATAGTTATGTATATATATACATATATATATATATAAACTCACGGAGAATGAAAATAAATTTGGTTAAGGGGATATATATATATATTTTTCAAGTGAACGAGTGTGATGTATAAACACTTATTATCCGAATGATTGAGTGTTGTTTGTTTGTGTATACGTTGTATCCAAGAACAAAAATTTGATGTACGTCGATTACGGAGCCGAATCGCATCACGTCGGAATGGGAATCAAGGCCATGAAGTCATTTGGCAGGCCAAGAGGTAAATAAATCCATAGAAAATGATTTTTTTTTTCCATCGTCGTAAATTATTGGTAATTCTATTTAATGACCCACGCAAAAAAATATCATTTAACTGCAATTGTGCTATGCACAACTGTGAGGGCGCATGGTATTGAATCGAGATCAAAATGGCAGACGAATATATGTTTGAAAAAAAAAAAAATAGAATCGATTATTGACTGACTTCCGGCGATACAATCGAATATATAACCGGTGTCGCATGAACGGACTTCAAGTATATATATACTTGGTAATGTTATTTTTACATTTTGTGCAGACACAAAGTTCAATTCAGGATACAACTTATATAGTGGATAATGCGATCATACCGTTGGATGCAGGCGCACGTGTTTCAACTTGCACGCTTTAAACCCCAATAATTAGTCGAATGATATCAAAAATTCTATCACTGCAATCCATTATTTTGACCATTCCTCGACACAATAGAATTTCGATACGGTCATCAATGACACCACTCTGCTCTACATATGCGCATGAGCGCCGTAATACATCGTAAATTTACATATATAGTGCTCACACAAATGTGTATATGATGCATCCATTAATGTATTCATGCGTGAAACAATAGCAATCCATACTGCTATCATTTTCTAACTTGTTCCTTCTTTATTTTTGTACAGATTTTGGAATAAGATGTAATCTTATTTTTAATTTTTTTTCCTAATCATGTTTCAAGATCAACAATAGCAAATAGAAAATACGTTCATTCGACATTGGGGGGGGGGTGGGGGGGGGGGGGGGGGGGGGGGGGGGGGGGCAAATGAAGATGGTGTATAAGACACGCATATATACGGTAGTTGAACGTGATGCGAAAGAATAATGATAAACTCCCGAGCAACTCCTTCCTCAAATTCTCTTTGGACATCAGCCACTTCATCCTTTTCTATATATACATGGAATATTTATTTTATCTATATATATATATATATATATATATATACACATATATAGATAATATATATCTATGTATATATAGTGTGCGGCACCTTCATCAGCAAAACATCGGCTTCTTCGTCGTTGTGTCGTTGTCGTCTCGTGTGCGATCCATTGGCCCGTGCCTATACCTATGTACGTGTTTCACATATCAATCATATTTGTCGCCATTAAAGAAGAAAAAAGAAAAATAATTTACATTTTTCAATTGAATCATTTTCATTCATTACATTTATCTATTCCCATGGAATTCCACAATTATATTTCATTATTCTCCATATTTATAACTGCCAATTAACGATTAATAAGAAAAAAAAAGTTTATTATCACATATGGTGTTGTTATCAACTGTGCTCATTATCTAGACCAGCTCATACGTGTGTCAGACGAGAACAAAAATTTCTGAAATGTAATGGCCAGTTTTAATCAGCTAGATGATAATGCGCATGTGGTCCAACATCCAAACGAAAATATACCTTTCTATTGTCTTTTTTTTTCCCCAGATTGGCCGTGGTTAAAATTCTTGACCAAAATGCTCGCAGTCTTACCACGCGGATTTAGCATGTGCTTAATGACATTTGAAGCAATACTTTCACTATTTTTCAAATTCCTTCAATTGCTCTTCCACACTCTTTTTTTCCTTATCCATATACTCACTAGAGAAATCAATGTGCCTCCAGGAAGTCGTGGTATTATCGCGCGCAGCCACACAGCCTTCGTCATCGGGTGTCGACCACATATGAAACCATATCTCACTGAAACACGCGCTGCAATGATAAATCGTCGTTAAACTTTGAAAAAAAAGGAGGAAAAAGGAATCTTTAAACATTTACTCCTCATATCTTCCGTTCCCCTTGCCCTCCTATCTCCTACTACTGTTCATTATGTTTTTCTTTATTCCGTTGAAATTTATCGCAGTACAAATGTATTTATTGTGCATTTGCCAAGAAAAATGAGAAAAATGAAAAACCGAAAGGAAAATTAGTTGTGTTAGGAAATTTTTAACGATGGTGCCCGCGCGCAATTCCAAACCAGCACGTGTTCGTCATGCAACAGGTTCTATTTTTCATCGTGCATTCCCTTGTATACAACGCAATAGATATAGGAATTATGTGTGTATACTAGGGATTCATGGGCATAAATGGACAGAAAATCAACATTTCCCCAAAGTTACTTAAAAAAATGGCCCTTCAGTTCCCTATTAGTCAGACAATAAAATATGACTTGGACAGTGTTAGTTAGATCCCGCTTTAGAGAATTATACATCTTTATTCATCTCCATCGTTTTGCTGTGACCTTACTTCTTGGGGCCCCTGTAAGTTTCTTCGGGCCATATGTCGTGTTGGAGGTCAGCCAGCTGGCACATTTGTTGGTCGCTAGTCATTCTTCACTGCTGATGAGCACATGCAACAAGAAGGAAAGAGAGCAAGAGTGAACTTGAGCAATCATAAATAAGCCTTTTCGAAATTCTTTTAGCACGTGCCCTGGAAAAGTTCCTCATTATATAAATATTCCAAGATTATTTCTATAAACACACAAAATACAAATTGAAACATCTATCGGAAAGTATAATTTTTTATTTGTACGAGAGATGGGAGGTATATAAACAAAAAAGGTTCCATTAATCCAAACCATCTGCTTATGTCGTCGTAGTATAGAATGCGCCGGGGAAAAGAAGAGAGAGAAATGGAAAATATTATTAAAATGTATCCAAATGTATTTTATTAGTCGCTACAAATGGAAATTTTTTTTATAGAGTCTATTTATATTTTTTTCAATGTCTAGCTCGATCGATGGAAGAAATACTTATTCATCTGGTTATTACGTGCGTGAATATGCGTGAGCGAAGGACAAAATGAAGAATCGACGATAATTAATAATGTTAATTTATGCTTAACAAAAACGAACCGAAAGGTGAATAAAGTGTCACTGGGGTCAGTGTTCATTAGCATTTTTCGCTTTTATTGTTCCATTATACGTAAGCAAGAGATGATTAACTCAATTTTCAAAACTCTCTGCCTTCTCAAAATTATTATTGTTCGAATTAATTGCAATCCTCAACGGAACAAGTAGTGATGTCAAACTAAATCTCTTTCATTCGTGTATCATATTGAAATTGAATTTTTGGATGTTACATCTATTACTTTTTATTTTTTCTATATTTGCACTGTACTGGTTTTAAAATTCTTTCTCTAATTTACTTGTTGCCCTGGTGCATATCACACATACTCATGTGTTTGCACCTGCTTCCCCCCCCCCCCCCCCCCCCCCATTTTATTTGACGATGCCTATCTAGGAGGAACATTTCATATCCACACATACACAATATTTTTTTTACATTTCTGTTGGTCTTTTGTACACCCTCCGGGGCACAACACCTGACACCACTTGTGCATTGTCCGTGAGAAATTTTTTTATAAATTGAACAACACACTCCTAATAATAAATGTGAAAAAAAATTATATTATCCCCGCTGAATATTCCATGAATTTTCCCAATTTTCTGATAACGGAGTAATTTTCTCTGGGATTGTTCTGAGCTTTTGTTTATAAATGCAAAACGATGAAAAAAGTGAAAGAGAAAATTACAAAAGAAATAATCGAGCATTGAAATTTGCATATCGATCGACTAAAGCGAATACGTTTGCATACATTTTTTCCCACGGTGGAATTTTCACGCGTCGGTTACCGCGAGTGAAGAGACATGTACAAGGTGGAGGAGTGAAGAGGGTAATGAAGAGGATATATGTATTAACCACGTGTGTTTTGTCAGTGACGATCACAAGAGAGTTTATATATAATAGAGAGAAAGGAACGAGAAAAAAAAGTCAAATGGAAAAAAAGAAATATTGGGGCGTGAGAGGGTGGGAGGGGGTGGGAGAAAAAGAAGAGGGGAGGGGCGATAAATATTCCAATTGTTTCAGAATCACCGATGCTTGTCCATGTCCTTCTGTTTTCTGCTCTCTCCCTCTTTCTCTCAACGTTTGATCATGATAAATGAGCTTATGCAGCGTATCACCCTCATTTTTACTGCCACAGGTGTACTCATCAACTACACACACCAATTAAATTGCACGAATACACCGATTTCATTTTTTTCATCATTTTTCCTTACAGGGTAAAGCTTAGATATGATAGTAAAATGAAATTTTTACTTGGAATGTGTCCCAGAAATGAAAATTCGATCAAATGGAAATTCTAAAAGATATTCATTTTTTGTTTACAGATATTCCGACGCAAGTGCCGCCATTAACCCCTGGGACGAATAAAAAAATGACTGAGGCCTTGAAGGCTTCATTTGCTTCATGGGAAAAAGAACAAATTCGTTTAAATATAACAAAGGGTGAGTTTCATTATTCAAAAGAACGATCAAACTGAAAATAATTTGAAAAAAATCATATTTCCTCCTTTTTTTATATAAAATCGGATCGGCTGCATGCCGCCGCAGCTCCTCTCCCCCCCCCATAACAGAAGGAAAAAAAACAGAAAAAGAATGAATCGCAAAATCGTTACGCACGATGATTACCTCGTCCCCTTCATTCTTTTTCCACTCTCCCTCTTTTCCTTTCGCTGACTCTCAAACGAAATCTCCTTTGTATACACATATACATTCACATAATATTCATCAATACAAAATATATATACATTAATATTCACCTCTCTCGTATAACTTGTGTACGAGGATGCACCAATGAGCATGAAAAATGGGTCAGAGGGAGACAAAGAAACCACGTTAGACTTCACTCCAATATATTCTTATCATTTCTATTCCCCCATTTCATATCTTTCCAGTTTGCCCCCCTCCTCCTACAATCACCCGTGGACCAGACACATACTGATGACTAATATTATTTCTACACCTAATCGAAAAGTGAGGTAAAAATAAAAAAAGGCACGGGTTAGTGGATCAACAGAGTGATCATGGATACACTTGAATATGTATTTATGTATACACCCATGTATGTATGAGTAAGAGAATAAAGTAGACGAAGTGGAACGCGTTCACGTTTGTACATATTCGTTCACGTTCAGTCGGTTCATGGAGAGGTCACAGAGTGTAGGTGAATCTGCTCGTGAACCAGACACAAACAGAACACCATACCCATACAAATATACCCACTATAAAACTCATAGACGAACAGGAGATAAGAGAGAGAAAAGAGAGACAAATTGCCAGCACTACCACCTCTGCCACTATACCGTCGCGCGCGGGTCCGTCGTCTCTTGTCGAGGGCATGTAGGCCGGAAGTAACGTCACACCCGCGTGGTTCTGAATGCGCATACCGGATGTGTGGCATCGGCTCCCCATCAGAAGAGCCATCAACATTCACCATATTACCGCGCATTATGTACATACACTTACACATCAAAACATCAAATATATATGTATATATATATATATATATATATATATATATATATATACATATACATATCGAGCCATAAGGGTCGCTGTTGCATTTTTCTATGCAACAGGTGAACTTATTCCTAAATATACATCAACAATTTTGATTCCATTCCGAACTTGAAATCAAAAGAGAGAATTGTGGAACAGATTTTTTGGATGAATTTCTTTATTGTAGATGAAGACGAGAAAAAAATTTCACCTGTCTACTTTACTTATCTTTTAATGATTCGGAATATGTATATTCATCTTATCTCTTCTCAGTTCTTACTTATCTGATCGATAAATATATGTATATATATATATATATATATATATGTATAAATAAATATATTCTTTGTGTATTGACTATAGATTTTCGTTATGGTGTCGACAATGGTGATGAATGAGGGAGTGTTAAACGTTCTCTTTTCCCTTTTTTTCTTCTTTATTTTATCTCTTCCTTTTTTTTTCTATAGTTTGTTTGTTTTTTTTTCTCTGCTTTTTTCACTGTATAGTTGTTAACAATGATGACAAGGAATCAGTTGACCAAACATCAAGCGTCGCGCGCGCGCGTACCCGCAATCCTCAAACATTTAGTGTGCCGATGCCGCTGCGTGCGGCACCTTTGATCAATCCATAAGTGAGAGACAGACAGACACAAATACATATACATGCACACCCTTGTTGCCGCCATGTCAATCGCACGCCGTTAGAAATTGTGGTTACGTATTTATATATAATATATATTCATTTGTATATACATATACATTGATATACAAATAAATGGTTGAAGAGACTCTTGAACATGTTAGATTTAAAGAGGAAAAAAAATGGAAAGATTCAATATAGTTATTAAACTTATTTTTAATATGTGCTTTTTCTCATTTTCCTCTTCTTATTTTTCGTCAATTCATAGATATATTCATTCATTGTATGGCGATGTCGCGTGCGGCTTCATTTCATTTTGTTACGTGTAGTTATATTTGGTGTCCGCACAATTTCCACGAATGTATATGTCTGCATTAACCGCGTGGTTCTGCAGTTTATCTCTCGCTCCCTCTCTGCCCCATTCCCTCTCTTGTGCCATTCATAAAACGGCCTTCGGTGTAATCCTTTGTGTTCCACCCGCTTCGTTCATACTCTTTATTCGTATGTGATGTATAATATATGTGTACGTGTATGGGCACGCGTTCGTGTTCTTTTTACGCTGCGCAATTCGCGCGAATGCATTTGTGTATTTCATGGATTTCTAAACCAACTATTCTCGCACATTGTCTTGTGTGTTATGTGCGAATGAGTGTATGGGTTTATTGCACTTTCAAAACGACAACTTGAAAGCGAGAAAAAATTGAAAATGTTTTGGAGATAATTGATTTTAACTTTCAATTTTTTGTTCTTCTATTTTTTTAGATCCTAGACAATGGTCGGAGACTGCAGTTGCTCATTGGCTACATTGGGCGATAAGAGAATTTTCACTAGAAGGTGTAGCGATGCAGCCGTGGCAACACATGACGGGGAAACAAATTTGTGCAATGGGAAAAGATTCATTTTTAGCACGGGCACCGGCATTCATGGGTGATATTTTATGGGAGCACTTGGAGCTTCTTCAAAAAGGTGAGTCGATGATTCCTGAGAGAAAAAATCGAATTCAAGAATCTTTGGATAATTCACAAACAAGCGTGAACGATCACCAAATATTTTTAATATTTGCGTTTTTCCTTCTTGCTTACGAGGATTTTTAACTTATGATTATCTTACACTGAAAAAAAAGTATCAGACACAATGATATGGTGTGTGTAGAAATATGATCATATTGCGGATTACGTGGTCGAAAAAAAATCTCAATTTCTATTGAAATAAATTCTTAATCCATTCCAGAATATATGGAATGATGATTTCTATATGAAAATATGAATATTGAATTCAGATGCATTTGAATTTGTATCAAACAAAACTTGTTTCAGCCTACACTAACAAATACTATTCTCCTTAAAATCGGATGACATTCTGTTGAATAACGTTCAGGCTGCCATAGGTAAATAATTTATCCGTATACAAAAAAATTCATCCACTGTTATGTTTGATCGCAAATCTCTGAACAAGTTGGTAATAAATTTTCCGATGAGATTGAGAGATAGCACCTGGATTCCCCCGTCACATACCGGAAATGATCAATTCTCCTCTTAAGGAGTGATCGCCATGTAAAGAGAGCAGTCTATACATTCATGTGAATACATATAAGATCCCATTGCTCTTTATATATTCTACCATTCCTTCTTCTTATTTTCTTCCACAGGTTTCTTGTAATGTCATTTACAGTTTCATCACAATTCTCGCGAAAGTAAGGACTAGGGTAATCATAAGGTTCTGATGCATTTACAAAATACATTTATATAGAAAGAGAGCGGATGAAAGAAATGAAAATAACATATCGAATATCCATGGGGAAAAAATTGCGATGTACATCACAGGTAAAAGATGATGGGAAAAAAAGAAAAATTCTTCGGACAATATCAATACAACTGAAATTGCGTGGGACGACGCTCAGGCTGTTCGGAATTTATATTTTTTTTTGTGTATGGAGAAGAGGGATAAGAGCATCTGAAGGGAAGAAATTGATTTAAACAATGAGAAAAAAAAATTTTGAGAGAAAATTGTACATATACTTCCGGATACACCGAGGCCACTTGAATGATTTTTTTTTTTTTTTCTGTTCATTCCTCTTTTCTCCAAAACTTCACAATGGAGTCTTTGTACTCGATGATATGCTTCAATTTCGTTTGTACATATGTCGAAAACCCTTTAACGTAGATATTTTTTTATTTTCGTGACATGTGTCCATGGGAGAATGAAATGAAATCGAACCCCTGTAAAATTTTTCTTCTTCTGTTAATTTTCTTTTCTCCATCCTTATGTCTTATCTACGACTTATTATTTCATGCAATTCGAGATGGTTCCGCGCAACGATGAATAATTGCACTCTCATTTTCACCCGTGCAATTGAGAACGGAAATTGAGAAATTTTACTTATTTTTTTGCAAAAAAAAACCAAGGAAAAAATTAAATTAAATTGAATTATGTAAATAAATAATTTTTTCGATGGAGCAATACATTTAGATGTTCTTGATGAAGAAAAAAAGAAAACGGAAAATGAATATATAAATATCACTATTGAATGAAGAGATTGAGAAATATATGCGAATTAGCGAAATAAAAACTACACTGTCGTTTCGCTTTCCATCATTCGAAATAATTATTTAATCAGTATCAACCCAAACATCTACTCTATCATACAAGTTCATTAATGAAAACCAAGAAAAAAAATCAAAGAAAAAAATTATTGTAGATAGCAATTTGTATGTTATATTGAAAATATTTTTTGTTCATTTTCATGTTTAGAAGATGAAGTGGATAAAGCATCGTTGGAAAATATGCCAGCTAATTTATACGAAAGCGTCTGTGTGCCGGATCTTGGTGAATTTCTATCATATCAAGCGTCTAATAATTCATCCGAACATAAAATTTCGACGACGACGACGACAAATTCAACTACCTCAGCATCATCATCAACGTCGCGGAATCCCGGACAACAGCAACAACAACAACAAACAATTCAGCAATCAATTAATGTAACAATACCGAGGCCTTATCATAATGACAGTGAGTAAAATATAACTATTAAATTTTTAATTTAACAATCCCACGATAATTCATTAAATTTTTAATTCAAGTTTTCGTGTGTAAAACCAATGAAAATCGTTTGTATGAATGAATAGATGAAAGGCGTTGCGCGACAACAATATACGACACTGTATAGTTTCTTATTATTACATCAGAGTGAATAGAAAGAAAAATAAAAATGGAAAGATAAAAATCTTCCTTGTTTATACAATAATGGCGATTGCCACACATATACCCACACAAGTATATAACTGAAAAAATAACCGACTCTCTTATTATTGCATTCATTATTATCTTTTTATCAATCAACTCGCGTTATATTCAATTATTCACACATACATTTATTTCTCTCTTTGTTACAACATATTTTTTCCCGATAGGAATAAAAATTTGCCATTGACCCAACAAAAGATAAGAAAATAAAATTTTAAATCATTTCCATCACGCACAAGACGTCTTACATTGAATGTTTCAAGCACGTCGCCGCATTTATTAAACTTGATCATCGTTACAATATATATATATGTGTGTATGCACACAGATTGATGATTGAGTGTTTCAATATGGTATAAAACATCCATAAAAGGATTCATATTGGTATTGTGACGCGTTTGGACTCGGTTATGGTTATCCGTGGGGCCAATCAATTATTTCTCGTTATTTTCTCCCTCCTAATACAATAAAAACAATAACATTAACCATAATTCAATATTAATCTAACGATTTCGGGTGCTATTGACAATGAATCCAACTTCTATGAGCTCGCACAACTTTTTGCATACCAATTTATAGATTGGAACGAATATTAAAACATTTTAATAACCCTTCATGGAAAAAATATTCCATGTGTTTAAAAATAGTTCTCTGAGGCCCACAATGAATATTAATTCAGTACCGATAATGCGTGAGTAGCTGTGTTTCAGTTTGCGATGATGCATCTGCTCAACTTCCTTCCTTCCAACATCTTCGTTCCCGTTTTCGTTTTTTGTTTATTCTTCTTCTTTCTTCATTATATTTCTTTCAACATCTTAACCCCCCCCCCCCCCCCCCCCCCCCCCCCCCCCCCCACCCCCCCCCCCCCCCCCCCCCC